>PVIC010001698.1:0-87191 GCA_004025085.1 Thryonomys swinderianus | reverse complement strand
ACCTACTTCACTGAGGGTGGAGGGGAAACTGAGGATGCAAATCAGTACAAATCAGTACTCAGTACAACAAAAATCAGAAAAGAAAAAATGTCTTCTAACCATCAAAACTTAGGTCACTGCCTCTCTCTACACTTAACAATGCTGGGAGAAATGGAGGAAATTAACCTGCCAACCATAAAAGTAATAATGAAAATTTCTCTTATGAAGAACACAACAATTGATGTACCTTTCAAGGATTTAGAAAACTCTAACTTATACTGCATTATGTATATACATAACTGCCTGTCGGGAGGTGTGTCTCAGCTGCTCACAATTCACCAGTGCCCACAGCCATCAGTCACTTACAAAATTTGGATCTGAGTTGATCCAGAGATTTCCTGGACACATCTATAAAAAAATAACTTTCTGATTAAATAAAGTGATGATTGAGCCATGTATGCTTAACTTTAGAGAATATTTGTCTAGAGACAGTTGTTAGCACATATTTAAAGTGATGGTGCTAATTACAAACAAATCCTTTCTCATTAAATTAGGTTGGGAAGGATTTTTATTTAAAATCCTCTTCCTAACAGTTAAACAGTGGGCTCCACTTTTAAGCTATTTTATTGATCACAAATGGAATTAAGCCCTCAAATTAGTTTAGTTTAGAACAGTGTGGATTTACCTTATAAACTACAGAAGTTGATTCACAGTCATGACAGACATGGAAAAAGAAATTAACACTTCAAAACACTACCAATTTAGTGACCTACTTTCCAGGAAGATTAACCTATAGAAAGAATGTGAAACTAAATTAAATTCCAGTTAAATACAAATATTTTTCTTTGCATACTGACTCATCTGATTCAGACCCCACAGGGCATGCTGTTACCTTGCTTGGTGAACTGCGTAATTATTTATAGATTTTCTCAACATGGAGCTTGGCCCTCATCTAACTTTACACAGACAGTCTACTTAGGGAGTCTTGTAGCCATGTCCTGCTGGATACTGTGGTCCCTTGTGGTAGGCCAGGCCCTGGCTGCCTTTTTTCCATTCTTTGCCGGTGGCCTGAAAATATCAGGACTATGACTGCATGCCACATTAGTTTTAAAATTCCTAATCTAATGTCTCCACAGGGGCTTCTAATTCCATATAATATGTACAAAACAAAGGGGTAAGTATTATTTATTATCGAAAGTGAAAGTTATAAGGCACTATAAAACTTTATATGTATTGAAGGAATTTTAAATCTAGATTACAGAAGACAGTCACTTCTAGATGAAGCTGTACTGATATGTAAATAGCAGGCCACTGGGAAGTTAGAACACTTAACAAGAACACATCCATTTGAATCATTTCATCTTATTTTAGTACCAGTAATCAAACTGAGGACCTTGTGCTTGCAAGGCAGGTGTGGTGCCACTGAGCCACATCCAAACCCTGACTCATTTTAAGAATATGGACTAATAATATAGGCAAATTGAATTTCTCCATGAGGCACAGTATCTACCATACATTGAAAATGTCTCCACGTTAACTGAATAAAATCTTTAAATTCAGGAAAGTAATAATTTGTGTGCTTGTGTTTTTATGTTTTAAAGAAAGATTCTATCCTGATAAGATATTTTTGGTTGACTTTAAGTCATTTAGATGTGTTTCACTTATTTAAGAATAAGAAAGAGAAAAATTTCTTCGAAATATACTGGGAGAGACTATCTTACAAATCAGTGTAGCGGTTAGTCAGGATATTATCTAAGGGAAAGCCTCCTGAAGCTTACAGAACTAGATAAAACATTCTTTGAAAGCCAGCATGTTTTCTGCAAAGAGTTTTAATAAAATCTCTCATCATAATTAGTATGGATATAAGTCTGAGGGACAGACTTTACCATTAGAAGTAGGACAATCTCATGAACTTGAATACTTTATTAGCTTCATTAGCATATTCAATCTCCATAGTCAGGCTATGTGGGGGACTAAGTTATAATCAAGATGATGTTATTTGAAAATAGAAGCTCAAGGTAAAAAATTAAATGAATTAAATATTAAATGACTTAATTAGAGGATCGCTTCAGGTACCCTCCCTACTAAGGAAGCAGCTGACCAGTGGGAGTAGAAATCAGCAAACCCTATCACTTTTCATCACCTCTATGCAGCCCTGGAAGAATAGTCTTGCTATCTACGTGGCTGGGAACACCGGCAGTGAGCCTGGATCCTCGCCCTGCGGACTGTCTGAGCGGGTGCTGGAATGGCAGGCTGCCTCTGCGGTTACTTCTACGCAAACACTCGCCTTCCTGGTGCACAAGTTCCTTTCGGATGCATGTACATGAGTGCACGCATGCATGCATGTGGTGTGTGGGTGTGCGTGCATGTGTGCGGTCTTTAGAGGTATGCCCATTGTATGGCCTGTGGACCATCCTGTCTCTTTCCAGCAAATGTATGTCTCTTTTCTGATCCTTTACTTCTTGGTTTCCTAATTTACTTTTCCATAGACAAACTCACTTTCCATATATCCAAGCTCCTTTAGGGACATTTCTATACAACCTCACACATGCTAGGAAATGTGACTGTATATTTTCTCTTAAACAAACAATAAATAAGGTATAGATCTATTTTACAGATTAAAAGCCAATACATTGGTATAACAATTTGGATACTTATAAAACTGTTGTACCTTTTCAGGAATAAAGTCCCTTAAGGATAGCAAAATAAATTTCCAATTTATTGATAGTGTGTTAATTTAGCATAACTGAGAATTAGAATTATCTACGGTTGTAACAATTTATTGAACGGTTTATAGCATCCAAGAACTATTATAATACAACCTATATTAATTAGTGTATGAACAAAGTATGGCATCAGGAAAGGTAGATTTCAGATTTCTTTCTGAGTTTAGGTGTTGTGTTATTTCCACTTAGTCTTTGTTTTATTTTGCTTGCAGGACTATGATGTCAGTATTATGACATTTACTGTATTATGACAGTAAAAAAAATTGTTCATGTTCTTATACATAAAGAAAACTGGAATTTTAATCAATGAAGACAAACCATTCTATTTAACTATTTTTTTTTCACAAAAAAAGACTTGTTTAAAAGCAATTATGGGGAGTGCTGAGTAATGCTACAGGAGTGGCAGCTTGGCAAAGCTCAACCTCAGAATGTTTGCTTTAAGTAGAGTAATCTGCTTTCTAAGTTCAGTTCGTTTCTAAAAGTGGTACTGTAATTTATCAATTTTTCAAGATAGTAGTTGCCGGCTTTGCTAGGACGCATTCATCATGGGCAGCATCAGCACTTTAGAAGTTACCTGCTTGAAATCACAGTGCCCGGTGCACAGTGCGCCCTGTACTGTGAATAGTAGGACAGAACACGGCGTCACCAACTGGGGCCGGCATACTGACACACAGCCCTGGCTGACTGACTTCAAACAAGCTATTTAACCATTGGCTCTTGGTCTCTGATATGGGCTAAAGGATGTTCCTGCCACTCTCTAAATTCATTTTGCCATGTGCCTGTCAACTATTTAAAATGAATGCATCTCAACCTTTCCTCACAGTTCACTGCACGGCACTTGACACATGGTAGGCGTCAAAACCAAACAAGGAACGGAAAAGGCCGAGTGTGTTGCGTGGCTTTGAGTTCTTCACATTTCGGTTTCTGTTCCTTTGCATTATTGCTTCTTCTTCAGAAATATGTTCAACATTAAAAACAATATAAAGGTATTAACTTACATCCTTTGGAAACAGAGAGTGTAGAGGTATTTCTTTTAGAATTTAGCAAAACAATAACAGCATATTGTGTAGCATCTAAACATTTGGGATATGTGTAAAAGAACGAAAGCTGCCCTCAGACACGGAGGTTAATACTACTGCTCACGGGTGGGACGTCCCCAGGACGAGCGTCTCGGCCCATGTGCGGCGCTGCAGGTTGAGGGGCTCCTCAGTGAGACGAGTTTCGCGTTCCCTCGTGGCAGCACCCCGAGGCTTGGTTTTCATCTTGTGCGTGTGGACAGTTGCCCTTTCTGCTGTGTAACCTTTCTCATTGCCTTGAGCCAGGAGACTCCAAATAAGTTTGTTTCCTTTTAAAAATTTTTTATTGGCACATTATATATACACATCACAATTACATTCCACATTGAGAATTTATACCAGTATGTGATGCAATTAAATTCTCATTTTCCCCTTCCCCTACCCACCCCACCACAACCTCGTCCCTATATACACAAGCTTTGTTTCATTTTTTTTACGATCAATTTTTCTCTTTCCTCATTATTTACCCCAAAAGCTCATTTCCTTTTGAATATTTACTATTTCACGATGCCAATCATGCATTCTAGAACACATGGGACTCCAAGTAAGTTTGCTGTGTCCTATTTCAAGCGCAACTTTTCTGTACAGCCACTCGCTGTCCTGCGATCCAACATGTGGACAGAAACCTGCCTTTCATGTAGGAATATGACAACCACAGTTCACTCAGGCAGATAAACAGCTCTCCTTGACTCAGCCTATCAATTCTTTCATTTTAGCATTTTGTAAAACTGTATTTGGGGGCTCACGCCTGTCATCCCAGCACTTGGGAAGCAGAGGCAGGAGGATTGCTGAGTTCCAGGCTTGCCTGGGCAACATAGTGAGCTCAGGGTCAGCCTGAACTACAAAGCGAGACCCCATCCCCTCCAAAAAAAATTATCAATGGCCAAAAAGGACATAGGGAATAGGGGAAAGGATAATGGCAAAGAGTATGAAAAAAGTGAAAGTTGTGAGTGAAAACAAAACAAAACAAAACCAAAAACCCAAAATGGTAGTACTCTCAATCCATTCAGGGCTATGTAGATTATTCCTGTCCGCACAAATAAAAACTGACCCACAGGACAGTAACAGAGCAAAAATCCCTCTCAACTGTAGCAGGTTCATTGGCAGTGTTTTCCACTGTACAAGAGGTTTTGAAACTAATATTTCAGCTTCTATGAAATGGAACCGTTTTAGTCTCTAGGCTCTATTATTTTAAGTTTTCACATTTTCCCCCTGAATTATGAGTAGGAGATTAAGGTAACGTAACTTGGCACCTGGGCCAGCCTTGGCATTCTTCATTTTGCCCAGATGTGTACAATTACATTTTCTGTTATGTGAACCGTGGGGACATAGGGCTTTTTCATTAAAAGTGATGAAAGGAAACTTACTTAGGACCACTGCAAATGTTGCCTAAGTGAGGAAGCGAGGTCCTTAGTCTCGATTCTTTTCTGCCTGGCTCCCGGGCAGCGGAGGTGGGACGTGTGTGCGGGGTGTTGGGAAACGGGGTCCAGGCAGCGCGCAGACACGCCAACGAGCAGAAACTCAGAGCTCCCGGGGGAGCCAAGCTCTCCCTTGTCCCGAGCGTAGTCCACCCCAGAAATCGACAAGAAGAAAGAGATGGTGTCCACAGAAAATCGATCCGTTTTCCTCCCTTAACGTTGATGCAAAGGGAAGATGCTGGTGCATCTGCGAGCGTGCCTGAATTTAACGGGCAAAGTGGCTGCACACAGCAGCTGGGTCTCACATCCACATGGTGAACAAAATGTAGGTTTCAGTTCTCACCTCTAAATGTCTAACGAGTCAGGAAGACGAGGCGCCAGCAACTACCAGGCCTGGCGGTCAAGCCCACGTCCAATCTTGACGGCCCTGCAAGGGCTCAGTAAGCTGAACACCTGGCGTGTGAGCTGTGCCCATATGAGAAATGATTGCATCCTCGTAAAATATCTGCTCCCCTTTTGGGAAGCATAGTTACGTTGGGTTAAACATTCCTGCTCAGACTTAAGCACCACAAAGCAAATGAGTTTGTTAAACATACTTAAGTGGGGACCAGTTTTGAGGTTATTTTAGCAGCACATTCCTTTTCTTGTTTCTTTTTTGTAAATTGAATTCTTTATTGGTACATTTTGTATATAGCTCACGATCACACTCAGCATTGGGAAATTTGTACCAGTATATGACACGAGTTAATTCTGATTTTTACCCATATCCCTACCCACCCTACAACCCCCACCCCATACACATATGCTTCCTTTTTGTTTTTTGAAGTCATATTTGAGTTCCTCCACCAGTCAGGAACTTTTTTTTTCCTGAAAATGAAATGCAACTGTTAAATCAGTGCAGTTTTCACTTAGCAAACTTGTCCAAAATGAAAAAGATGCTGATTTCATTTTCTAGGAAATAGCTTTATTTGAGAGAAGGTTCTAAAGGACTGTTGCTAGGAGTGTTTTCTTTAAGGTAGAGTTAGTGCCAAGACATTACCTAGGAAATTTATCTTATACAAAAGCATTCAAGAAATACAGAAATTTTCCCTTAACTGTAAGCATTTTTCCATGGGAGGAAAAAGAGCAGTCATTAAATACTCAAGAATGTGTCTGCAGGATTTAGCTTGGCTATTATAATTATGCTCTTATGTTAGCTATGAACACCATGTACATTATAATTTGCATTTATTTATTAAAACACCTAATTAAAAATCGATTTCCAGTACTCTAATGGGCAGACAACATTTCTAAATAGGGAGTGTTGAGTCTTTCAAATGGAAATATTTTCCCTGAGAAGACCACTCTCTTCTATTGCTCTTGAAATGATCAAGTAATTAGAAGTCCAGCCCAACGCAAATATTGGAATGTGCATCAGACTGAGCACTTACCTCAAATGGATGTGTTTTCAGGAACCGTTCTGTTCCTATAAATATTTTTTCTTGGCCAAGAAGCAAAATGCTAAAATGCTAAAAGAAATTTTTACAAACATTAGGTCAAGAAAGGAAGGAAGGGCTGAAAAACCCCTTAAAATGCTTTTTGCAAATATAACCCATGAGAATCACAAAAACGATGACTGTAAAGATGTTAGCAATTACAAAGCAAGAAATCTGTGAAATAAGGAGGCATAACAAATTTAATAGTAATAAAATTACAACGAAAAAAACCAAGAGGCATCTTCTGTGCTTCTATCACTACATTACACTTCCGTGACGGTTCCCTTTTTACCAACATGCTGATATACACGCGACCTGAATGTCGGAGTTCATTTTTCATTAGAGCAAGAAATGGCGACAAGCACACCAAAGTCTTCCGTGCTGATAATGGACGACTAAAAAGGATGTTTCTCTTTTGATCTAATCATAATTTTAAAACCCTTGACTCGTAATCATGGCTGACTTTTCCATACAAAAAGAATCTCTTCTATTTTTAGTAATAGGCTTCCCCATGCTATTTCTTTGGAGCAGTTCCGTGCAGCAGTAGTAATGTAGGAGTTTAGGAGGATTCACTTTTTGTATGAAACGGGTTGCTCCAGGGATGGATAGTTAAGGCTCTGATACCAACTTTAAAGGAATAAATTATGAAAAATAATAAGTTTTCAGCAAAAGGGCACATGGAAATTTAATATATTTCTGATAAATTTGGTATATAAAGATATAAATACTCACAAATCTCAGTCCATGAATTATGTACTCAAAAACAGTATTTATTGAACTTGTTTGAATTTCAATTTGTTCAATGGATGCAGACTGTTTCACAAGAATGGTGTTTAGAATATAAATACAGTGAAGACACTTTATTCCTTTTTCTTCAAGAGAATCCTACAAGTCATATGAAAGGCAAAACTGCAGTGATACGTATCACATTTGTGTATGTATACCTATATATATCTATATAATTCCTTTCAAGCACAGGTTGCTAATAAATCCAAAAGTCATTTTTAAATGCTGACTGTATTTACCTCTCCATATATAGCTTTTGTGGTTTGCTACTTTCCATGCTGTTGGCACCCTCTGTTGTTTGTGTTATTGTTTTTAATTACCATCTCTCTCTCCTTCATATGGCTCTACAGGGCATGTGGTTTGACCTGTTTTTTTTTTCTTTGCTTATTTTTCCTTGTTTTAAAAATTTTTATCTTTATTGGTACATTGTATGTACACATCATATCATGATCCCACTTGATATTGGTAATTTGTACCAGTATATGACACAATTTAATTCTCATTTTTTCCCTTCCCCTACACATCCCAGACACTTCCACCCCCACATACATAAGTTTTGTTTCCCTTCGCTTAGTTTGTCTCCATTTCCTTGATAGCAGTTTTCTCTCTCTTCTCTGACCGGCTTATGTACTATTTGTGAAAGTCTTACCTTCTTTCATTTTCCATTTACATGACTATTCCTTCCTCATCTCTTGCTTCCTAGTATCAGTGCTAATGAGACAGCACCTTTTCATCTTCTATTTTTTCTGGAAAGGACAGATACTAGATAATTTAGGTTTTGAAGGCCATATCTTCACTGCTACAACTACTCTGCTTTGCTACTGTATGAAACTAACCATAGACAATACTGTAAGGTGTGGATGAGCGTGTGGTTGCATTCCACTGGAACTTTTACATATGGCCTGAATGAAACCCCTCTGAAATGCATATACTGCAGCCTCACTAGCTCAGAATGTGACTTTATTTGGCTACAGAATCTTGAAAGCGATAATTAAAATGAAGTTATTAGTGTAACATAGTATGACTGGCATCCTTGCAAGTAAGGAAAATAAGACATAGATTGGTGCAGAAGGAAAAACCATATGTCAAATAGAGAGAAGAATGTTTCTTGGAAGCCAAGGACAGAGGGTTCAGAAAACAAGGTCTTGGCCAACAATTGGAACTCGATGCCTTCAGAAAATGAATTTCTGTTGTTTGAGTCATCCAGTTTGTAGTAATGTTTTATGACAGCCCTCTCAAAAAGGATACTATTCTACCAACTTTTAAAAACCGTTTAAATGTGGCAAAACTACTCTAAGCTTACAGTGGATGGGCCAGATTAATTTGCTGACCCCTGATTCACTGGCCCTTCCCTCCTCCAGTTCACAAAGCAGTCTACTCAGCATTTTTACCTTCTCAGATTTCTCACAATCAACCTGTCCTAGGTAATGTCATCATGACTTGGCTCGTACACTCTCCTCTGCTGTTCTCATTCAGCAAAACCACCAGCTACCTACCCTTACACCTGGCGAATCTCCTAGATCCTTCCCTTTCGTTAGTTTCCTATATAAATGGCCAAACATAACTAAAGTTAACTCTATGTATTTCCTGTTCATGTGACATTTTGTGTACATAGTCTATTGCAATGCTCTGCACATTTTTCCTAAATTTTAATCCAACCTGGCCTCATCCCTTGTCCACCTAATGCTACAAGATTTCTTAGAATTTAACTCCAGCCAGACACCTGTCTCAAGCCCTGTATTGCAGGGGGCTGAGCCAGGGGGATGGTAAGTTGAAACTCAACCCTGACGACATGGCGGTGTAAGGAAATTCAAAATAAAAAAGATGGGGATGTAACTCAGTGTGAAGGCACTGGTTTCAATGCTCAATATCATCCAAAATATTAAATATGAGAGCATTTTTCTTCTGTTCAAATCTTTGATAATTTCCTGACATCCAAAACCTAAGTGTTAGAACAAAATGCACCTTGTTTTCCCTGAGATCCTACTTCATCAGCTTCCTCTCTTGATGGACTCTTCTTTCAGCAGTGTAAATGCGAGACTTTCCAGTTCTAGGATGGGCCACAGATTACCTACTTCCCTGCTATTACTCATGCCTTTCTCTTTGCAGAGCTTCCCTTCTTTCTCTTAGACTCATAGATACTTCCTTTTGACTCTGGGAACTATTTTTCACTTTTAGTTCTTACACTAGGCTCAGCCAAAATATGCTCTTCATAAGTAATTCATTAGCTGTGATCGAAAGAAGACCCACAGAGCTGTGTGAGCAAGGTTCGCGTACATATGTCAGCACACACAGATATCGGTGAGGTGACTGAGCATGTGTGTTTACGTCTATCGATTCACATACACAAACGCGGACATAATCTGTTTTCTGACTTAGCTCCCAATGTTGGAACAAGCATGGCAACTTAAAAGCTGGGTTTAAGGAATGACCAGGTTGTAAAAAAGCTTGAATCAGGAAATCCTATGGTTCCAGAAGCTTCTGAAGAGCTGCTGTTCTGCCATTTTGTTGCTCGCTTCTTCCTGTCACTTTGTTTAGAAGTCTCCCATGCTATACAAATATGGTGTCACTAGCTCCAGGCATGCGAATCCTAGCCAGACTTCAAGGCTGCATTCAGAGTTGCCTTCCTTCAGGGAGACAAATGCCTGTACGTTCCCTCAGTGCTGACCGTTCTTTGACTTTTTGTTAGCAGCCAACTGTTTTGAGCATGTTTTGAAAACTGCTTTCTGATCTTAGGGCTGGTGTTCCTTTGCCTTTGGGATACAGTGTTAGGGGCCATCCCAGCCCACAGCTGGGAACCAGGTACAGTGTAGGTCTTTAAAGGACCTGAAGTAGAATCTGCTGTGTAATGTCCCTCCTGGCTCTGAGAATCCGTTCTGTATTGCACTTGTGACTCTTACCGAAGATTCTCTTTTTCAGAATCCTGAAGATGATGCTCATGTTCTAGGAAAAAAATATGAACACACGTACAAATACACTCACACAATGTCACATGTACCTTTAAGGTTTTATGACTTCCAGTTTACCAGACTATAAGATCCTTTGTGTACAAAAAATATTTTGCATTTTTTTAAACTTAGCACAGTCCCTAGCTGCTCAATAAATCTTATCTAAAATAAACAGACCCAATCTGAAGCTTTTGTTAGGCTCTATTTCCTGCATTTGTATTCCATGTGATATTTACACAGTGTCTTAGCCATAATGGTAATTTAATAAATATTTGTTAAATTGAATTGAATTCTGCTGTCTTTGTATCTCAGAAAAATACCAATTACAGAGGTATAGGTAGATGGGACTAAATAAATATTTAGAAGGACTCTGCCAACACTTAATCTTATTATTTTAACAATCTACAGGTTCAGATTCACCAAATTAACAATATTAGTGTTAATAAATACGCTCCTTGAATCTTTTTTCATGAAGTGTTTAAATTTTAAAGCATCTCGGTTACAAAGAAACAAAGTAGATCTCATTTCTCCTCTATAAATGTCACCACTTTCTATTTTGGGAGTCAAGTGAATACGGACCAGGTCTGAGAATTCTAAAATAAAGCATTTCTATCAGCGAATGGTAGGTCTGAGGCTCTTTTTCTTCCACAATCAACCCAAATGTCTCACCACTTAAATCAGATTCTCTTCTGCTTGGGTAGCAATCCTGTTCTTTGCAGTTTTTTTTGAATAATGAACAACCTTCTTCATAATGACAGAAGTTTGAGGCTTAAAAATAAAATAAATAATTAAAAAGGAGAAGGGAGAGCTGACTGATTGGAACGACACCAAATTTTTATTTTCAATGGCATTTGTAGCTGCTAGAAGTGACACAATTTGTGTCAGGCCAGGAACTTGAGGTAACCAAACACAAATTGTAATGGACCAAATTAAACTCGGAAGGATTGTAATTAGTTCATTAAATAAATGATGTGGAGAATTTCTAAACCTAGTGGGCAAATACAAAGCAAGAAAACATTTATTCAAGAGGAAACAATATGAACAGGGGTAAAATGAGAATAAAGACCTAACTTTCTTTTCCAAGAAAGCAAAGACAAGACAATGGAAAGAAAGATTGAAAAAAAGATTCATTTAGCAAGGAAAGAGAAAAGGAGAGAGATCCAAGTGGGGTTTTCTGGAAGGAAAAGGATGTGATGAGAGGTTCGATCACCAGCTGTAAATGGGATTCCGTTTTGCAAACTCTCCATGTGATGGATGGGCTCCGTAGTGACCCTTGTCTCTCACACGGAGCGCCTCAGCACTTGCCTTATAAGGTAATACGTGATGTTAAGCACAGAGAACTAGGTCTGGAAGGGGAGGTGGGCTTCTGTCTTTCAAAAACCAAGAAGAAACTGGACAAGGGGAGAATATGGCAACAGTTCACAAGTTGTCAGAGGCACCAGAGGGAGGGATAGGCTGCAGTAGACTATGGAATAATTCAGAGAAATAGCACGTGATGCTTCACCTAACTAACCCATGTGAGGGATAATTTCTAATTCTGTACCCTATAGCCTTCTGCTCTTGTTTCCAGTTCTGTAAGATGCTAGGGTGGTAGAAAGAGATTGAGGCTAGGAAAGTGACCGTGTGAGGGGCAGGTAACTTCTTAATTCTTTGGTGATGTGTATGTTAAATTATCAAGATTTTCTTTCATTACATTTTAAAACACTGGAATCAAAGAAACAGTGCTTGAAATCCTATATTGTATCATTTTATAGCATAGTGTTTCTCTTAGGTGTCTTGTTGTTATTGTTATTTTTTAAATTTTTGTCTTTATTGCTACATTGTATATACACATCATGATCAGATTCAATATTAGGAATTTGTTCCAGTATATGACACATTTAATTCTCATTTTTTCCTATTCCCCTACCTATCCTACAACCCCTACCCCCTAATTACATAAGCTTTGATTCCCTTTTTTTTTTATTACCCTCACATTTTTTTTTTTTGGTTGTTGTTTTTTAACCAGATGATTGGCAAATACTTCTCTGTATTTTTTTTTTTGCCATTATAGTGTGGTTTTTTTTTTCTGTTTTAGAAAAATTTATTATTGGTAAAGTAAAATCAAAATAGCTTCTAAAACTTCCAAGGTAGGGGTGAGTTGTGAAGACCCGTGCCCATTACATGCAAAAAACAGCAGTGATAGAAGAGGAAAAGCATACTCAGGGGTAAGCGAACCTGGACTAGGGTTTCCCTTCCTCATGGCTCCAAGGTATTTAAAAATCTATGTCTCTTTTCTTTGGTAAGATAAATACTCACAACCTCCTTCATGTATCTTGAGAATGACTCTTTTTCTTCCTTCAGACCCAAATGAGAGCACAGAGCTTTCTATTTAGTATTTTTTGTTTCAAAAATTCTGTATTTTAAAAATTAGCAAGAAGTCTATACTCTGTTGACATGTTCTAACTCTAACTCTTTCTGGGGTCTCCCCTAGTTTTCTAAAATAGCTGTGGAAATAACAATTCAAAGAAATAAATTAAGATGGCTGATGAAATGCTGGCATTTCTCTAAACACCTCCCTTTTTCTGAGAATAAGATACATTTATGCCTAGAGTCATTCTCTGGATAAAATGTCCTTGTTCTTATTGTCAACCTTTCTTTTGCTGATCACACACAAAAGCCTCATTCTAACCTTACCATCTGTGACTTTTTTTTTTTTTTGCAAGATTTTATATACTCTCCATAGGGAGTCTAAAATTTTTATTCCTCTGCCTAACAGCCCCCAAATTTACATCTCCAAGCATGAGTTTTCTCTTGAATTTTAATACTATGAAACATACCCACCTGGTTCTTCAAAACATTCTTAAAGAAAACTATCTCTCCCAAGGCTAGTCATTCTCCCAGGTTGCATCTGGCAATTAAGGTTTCCCAATTGACAGGAGTATCTTTTTTTTTTTTTTTTTTTTTTTTTTTTGCTTTTTGAGACAGGGTCTCGCTTTGTAGTTCAGGCTGGCCCTGGAGCTCACTATGTAGCCCAGGCAAGCCACCACGAACTCAGCAATCCTCCTGTCCCTGCCTCCTGAGTGCTGGGATTACAGGCGTGAGCCACCATGTCCGGCATTGTAGTATGTGGTGTTGATTGTTGGTGGGCGTGTCTCCACACCCAGCATTATATGTGGTTACCTGGGATCAAACTCAGGACCTTGAGCTTGTGAGGCCGGCACTGGAACCACTGAGCTAACCCTCTGGCCCAAGAGTATCATTTTTGACAAGTTTGTCTTTCACAATTTTCTTTCCATTCTGCCTTAATACAGTAGCATCCAGTGACTCATTAAACACACTAATTTCCCTCTGGTATGTCTCTCAAGATTATCCACTCTGTGCCATTCCCATCGCTAGTGTACTGGTCAGCTCTCTTGTCACTGACGCGATACCTGACACTCACAATTTAAAGGAGGAAAGGGTTGATTTGGCTCATAGTTTCAGGGAATTCAGCCCATGATGGCTGGCTCCAAAGTAGAAACTTAATTGTGGAAGGGCATGGGAAAGAAAACTTCTTACCCTGGCAGTCATGAGGCAGAAAAGAAGAAAGGCGCTAGGAATAGAGATATCATTTTCCAGGTCATGTCCTCAGTGATCTACCTGTTCAACAAGGTCCTACCTTGTAACAGCACATTCAGCCAATGAGCTAATTAGTGAATTAATCCACTGATGAGTACAGCTACCTGCAGGTGATTCATTCAATCACTTTCCAAAAGCCCGACCTCTGAATACATGAGAATTTTGGGACATTTCAGATCTAGACAATATCTGGTAGGTTCCACTAAAATATCTTATCATCTCCTGTCCAGGAAAAGGTCTTTTCTAATCAGTCTTTATTATTCCAGTCCAACCTTCATACACTTCCTTGTTTCTTATTCTAAAATAAAACTTTAAAATATCTATTCTAGATAATAGACCTTTGTCTGAGAAACAGCTAGTAAAGATTTTTTCCCCCATGTTGTTGGGTGTCATTTAGAGGTGCCAGTGGTTTCTTTTGCTGTGCAGAAGCTTTTCAGGAGGATGAGATCCCATTTGTTGATTCTTTTGGCTAGTTCTTGTGCTATAGAGGTTGTGTTCACGAAGTCTCTGCCTAAGCCAATGTCTCCAGGAGTTTTACCTAACCTGTTTTGCAGCAAGTTTATTGTTTCTATTTTAATGTTTAACTGTCGAATCCATTGTGATTTTAGTTTTGTACAGGGTGAAAGAGATAGGTCTAGCTTTAGTTTTTGGCAGGTTAAAGCCCAGTTTTTCCAGCACCATTTGTTAAAGAGGCTGTCTTTCCTCCATGAAGGAGGTTTGGCTCCTTTGTGAAAGATAAGGAGGCTTAGTGTATCCGGGGTTGTTTCTGGATCTTCTAATCTATTCCACTGGTCCTCGGGTCTGTTACTTTGCCAGTACCATGCGGTTTTTATTACAGTGACTTTATAGTATAGTTTTAAGTTGGAGAATGTAATAGCCCCTACCATGTCATGATTGCTTAGAATTGCTTTTTCTATTCTAGGTATCTTGTGGTTCCACATGAATTTTTGGATATTTTCTATAGCTCTGTGAAGTACAGTGTTGGGATTTCAATTGGAATTGCACTGAATCTGTATAGTAGTTGTGGGTATAGGCATTTTGATGATTAAAATGGAGTATTACTCTGCCATAAAGAATGACAAGTTTCATTCATTTATGTGCAAATGGGTACACCCTGAGGACACACTAACAAGTGAAATGAATAGAGCACAGATATGTAAACACCATATCTTTTCTCTGGTATGAGAACCTGCAGAGGTAAATGAGTTCTAGGATGTATGATAGATTTTGTAAAATAGGAAATATTCAAAGGGAATGTGGTAGGGAATGTAATGAGGGGAATGAGTGAATATGATTTGGAAAGAAAAAGAAATAGCATGTATATAAGAGCTGGGGGTTTGGGGTGGGTATAGATATAGGTAAAAATGAGAATTAACTTCTGTCATATACTGATACAAATTCCCCAAATATTGAGTGTGATTGTGAGCTGTATGTAAAATGTACCAATAAAGAATTCAATTTTAAAAAGTCTAGAATATCAATTCTGGAATCTAGAATCACTTTACTTCCTTCAATAAAGTTTTCTGCTATGTCTTTGTAAGTTCATTTTAAATCTGGCCCTTGCCGACCAATACAATTTTATGTCTTGTTATTCATTGTTCTATTGAACTGTACTAGACACAATTCTGCATCAAATATCTGGGATGTTTAAGTGCTCTTAACAATAGCTATCCAGTTTTAATTACATATATGAGCCCCAATATATTTTAGTAATCCTCTACTAATATGCACATCTGATTTTTACTACTGTAAATAGTGCTATACATGTCATCCTTGTGAAAAGTCTGCACTTTTGCACATTATGCAGTTATCTCGGAGTCCAGTTTTGTGTAGATGAAAATAGGGTCATTTTACACCTACACATATAAAGGATGGCACCAGAAGAGAAGTTTTTCAAAACCATGAAGTTTTTCAACCTAAATATTTTAAGGTGGGTATAAACCATGCTTTATTTTGACCTGAAGAGTGACCTTATCTTACTATACTTGGCATTAATTGTCACTACTCTTCTCTGGAGAAAGGCACTACTATCTTCAAGTCTGAAAGCAAGCTTACTCTTTGCTTCAGATGAAGGTATCATGTATTTCTTTCAAAGCTATTCTTTATACTAACATCATTGGGAAGTTAGTCTGGGACAAAGGACAGCCAATATATTTCTTTACAAGAAAAACAAATATAAGGTTCGTAGATAATTATTTCCCAACAATATCCACTTCTTGTTTCCAAAGTTTTTCATCCACAAATATTTTTTCTAATTAATTTGATAAATAGAAGTTGAGAAAAATGTTTAATTTATATTCAAAAATCTTCAATATATTCAAATAGAAATTGAAAAAATCTTCAACTTATATCCAAAAATCTTCAGTTTTTCTCATAAAAAATTGCACAGATTTCTTGCTCATAAAAATCATTCTGGGTAAATTGTTTCTTCTCCTTTTGTACTTCCTATTGTTATCCAGGGAGTAGCCACAAGAAATGATCCATTTCCCTGGAAAGACATAGTCAGTGGCCCTACTGTCTTACCAAAGTGTGTGAACCTGAAGGAGTTGAGGAAAGTAGAGTTAGAATGTCCTTGAAATCTGTTCTTTATTGGTCTGTTGCAAAACTCAGTGATAAGTGATGACATGATATGGTTTATGGAAGATCATTAGTAATATTGAGTATTAACCAATTAATTCCATGATTATTCAATTCAGTGTGATAAATGTGTGTGACTGTCAAACTGAAAATCAGGTACTTACCAGAGGCCAGAGCTAGGTGATTAGCCTGGAAAAGCTATATTTGAGAAAAGGTTAATGGCATCTACCAAGAAATATCTAAATATAGATATAGATAGACCGATAGAGAGAGGAAATGGAAACTAGGATTTTGGTGAAAGAACAAAGTAAATGCTAAGGTATCTACACAGAATATCCCAATGTTTTTAATTGATGCATTCCACTGAGGAGCATTTAGATAGCTCTAACTCACAATGGGAAACCTAAGTCTGGAATATATACATATCTATTCAACAATACATGGTCAAAAAATATTCTTTATAAAATGAAGAACTGAGGCCAAGTTTCTTCTCATAATCCTAAATGTGTAATATAGGAAAGGAAAATGATTTTAATTAGATACTGTAATATCAGCCAGTTGCCTTTTGTTGAACTACCCAAAAGGATGGTTATCCATTTACAAATACAAAGACTGTAGAATAATCTTTGTTGCAGTTTTTTTAAAGAAGTCTTAGCATTTCTATAAAACATATGCTTTCTTAGAAATACTGGAAGAATGTTTCCTCAGTGGCTTAAAATCTTAGCATTTACTGACAGTGATATAGAAGAAATTAGACTTTGCACTATGGAATTTCCTTTTTTTCCATTCTTCTAGAATGCAATGGGCATGAAGTGATGCTTGTGACATATCTTTTATAGTAATTCCAGTTGTTCTAGAAAGAAATAATTTTCCAGATCCCAATCAAGGAAAGACAAATATAAACTGATTTTCTATGTACAGATCAACCCCAAGACATGCACTGTACTCCTCTCATGGAGAAAACAATGAGTCATTCAGGGAGTTGACCTGAGTTCCATCAAAAAATGGTGCAAATCCATGTGTGTGTCGTACAGGTGATCTCGTCCATCTGTCTTTTGAGGCTTTTCTTTATTTATTTTTGTCTCTAACCTGAATTGTTCTCTTTGCATGGACCTCTGGCAGAAGAGCAGTCATCAAGGCAAGCTGAGAATTGGAGTATTTCGACTTGTTTGCATATGCTTTCTCACCTGGCTTTCTGCAAAGCTCTAATAATAAGAAAAGGTGGTATTGGCTTGTTAATAATTAATAGAACCCAGTGCAAATGAAGCACTTCTGTCATAGGGTTTCATCCGTAAGGTCATAGCACAATAGGGGTTGTGGGTTCTGTGAGCATGAGTGGTATTGCATATGTCAGGACAGACCGTGTGTGCTAACAACACAAACACTTCACATCTGCTTCTGTTTACTCCCCTGCTCACGCCAGAGTACAGCCGGCCTGTGTTAATTGCTCAGTTACACAGTGAGTGTTGATGTGTTCTCCACAGAGCTTTTCATAAGTGCACTGTTGCAAATAAACTGCTAATGACTTTGCTTATTCCAGCCGCCCTTTTAAGGAAATCTACAACACGCTCACAGATTAATGATTCCTCTATTTAGCAGTGTGCCTTGTGACTAGGCTTGCATGGCAGCAGTATCAATTAAGTAGCAATTATCTGCAAAGTGGAAAAAAGAGGGAAAATATAAATAAGTAATGAGCACGATGCCAAAATATCTGAGAACAACTGGCACCGAACTCCGAGGCAAGGGCACCGACTAGTGAACATGCTGCCCATCTTTCCTGGCACCCGAAACCAGCCAGGCCCCTGCAAAAACCCGAACAGGATGAGTCAACAAGATTCCTGGGTGGGTTTTAAGATTTTATTTTTAAGGTGACCACTGTTTTGAAAAACAGAAACGTAACGAGGAAAAAGAGCTCAAAATCCTATTCAGGCAGGTTGTAAAACAAAGTAAAGTGGCCCTACACATTTTTACCTTATGACAGAAAATGATAAAGGAAAAAAAAAACGTACAAACTTTCTTTGTGTCTTGTACCAGAGGCATCAAAGAGTTCAAATTTATCGTGTTAAGCAATAACCACTATTGGCACCTCACCAGGCTTAACTGAAAAGTTCTGTGTCGTTTGGTTGCCAAAGACTGCTAGATACGAGGGTGTGGAAGTCGCCCCAAGTGCTGGAATTCATAAGACATTTCCCAAGCTCTGTTTTTATTTTCTAGGCTTGCTTTGTAACAGCCAGATAGAGTCTTTATACTCAGGTTTCCCTCGGGACATACTCTAAAGAAGCAGAAAATGTGTCCTAGCTCAGAGTAAACGGGCCGCAAGGGACAGATCAGTGGCCCTGGTGGCTGTTGGTTTAGACATTTTTCGGGTTCTCCTCCATCACCAGCAACAGGCTGGCGGGATGCATAGAACAGCAGATACCAGATGCTTTTGAGTTTTCTGACGTAGAGATTAGTGATTCCTTTAATAGCTTTAAAGAGCTATTAAATCATTTCGCTCAATGATTGCAACAAGCTGTTTATGTTATTTTATTTATAGTCGTATTTTCAAAATCCTCAATGAAGACATATGGTTTGACATAGACATATGTATGCACACACACACACACACTCACATATACGTACATACATATATATGAAAAGAGACTCTTATACTGCGAACTGTATTAGCTACAATAAGATTAGGCTCACTGAGGTTCACAGAGCAAAGCTACAGCTTTTTCTGTAACACTACACTGCAAAGCGCACATCTGACTGCCAGGCCGCTCTGCTCCCCGCGATGAGTCAGGCCGTGTGAGGAGAAGCCAGCTTCAGACCAGCTTGGGCACCTTCAGACGCACCATACTGCCCCCCAATTGCTCCCGGGCAATGGCTGAGAGCAGGAGTCAGACCGAGGCCCCTGCCTGACGCGACTCTCAGTGGAGAATCTGTGCACGGGGCCCACCCAGGCTGGGCTAAGACTTCGGAGAGACGCGCTGCTCTGCCCTCCGGAGCTCGGCCTGTCCCGACTTCTCTTCCTTCTGGTCTCCTTTTGCAGTGTGATAAATGTGTGTGACTGTCAAAATGAAAATCAGGTACTTACCAATGGCCAGAGCTAGGTGATTAGCCTGGAAAAGCTATATTTGAAATGAGGTTAATGGCATCTACCAAGAGCTATCTAACTACAGATACAGATAGACCGATAGAGAGAGGAAATGGGGAGCTAGGCCCACCTTTTGCAGGTGTTGGGTCTGCCTTCTTTTCTTTTCCTCTTACCTTCCACGAGTGCTTCTCCGATATACTGTAAGTTCAGCCTCATTTAGATGCATTGATTTCATGCAAAGAAAAAAAAAACCCTTGCTCATTCTCTTAACTGAAGTCATTTAATCAGATGTGTTGTTAAATTCAAAATATAATGTCTCCACCATTTGTCAGAAAGCCTGGACTAACTAGCCTCAGCACTAGTACTGTTTAAACCGCCCCAAAGGGATCAGGCAGTGGAACCCAAACGTGATCAAAATATGGCGTTTGTAAAAATCACGTGATCTCACATAAAGAGAGATTTTTTTTTTTTGCCAAGAAATATGTTTAGATTGGATTGGAATTCCCTCTAAATAAATTATGAAAATAGTTTTTCAGAAACATATGGTTTTCACAATCGTGAAATAGAGATAGTAAATCAGTTTGTCTCTTTCCCTATTGCTAATAACTCAGTTCACTTTCAGACTTATAGTTTCTGTTTTCTTAGTTGGTCTGTTAGACCCTCATGCAATGACTCTCAGAGATCAGTATCAATGAGCATTTTCAACTCCCAAATACTTGTTCAGCAGATTAGTGTTAGTTCAAAATGTGTATGTTCCACAAGCTGGGTAACCAATCCACTGTCCATCGGTGATTCTAGTGCATAAAATCTTGGGTTATAAACTCTGGAGTACTGTAGAGGTCACTAATATTTTTCACTGTGGTAGATCACTAATATGTTTACTTTCAGGATAATCAGTAGGATTTGATGAGTTCTGTTTCTTTTTTTGTTTGTTTGTTTAATTGAATTCTTTATTGGTACAATTTATATACATCTCAAAATCACATATAACATTGGGAAATTTGTACCAGTACATGCCACAAGTTAATTCTCATTTTTACCCATATCCTACCCACTCCCCCCTCCTCCCTTTATACATGCTCTTTTATTTTCTTTCTGTATCATATTTATTCCTTCCCCTCATCACATTCCCACACCAAGTTTCCTATAGAAATATTCCACTCTATAAAAGCTGTCCTACTTTCTAGATGATGAGTTCTGTTTCTTAAGATTAGAATCAACTAACAAACTTCTTCCTCGTTCTTCTGACTTTGCTTGCTTTTGCTGTCAGCATGAAGAGTCATTCGCCTCCTAGTGGGACAGTAATCTCACCAATAACTCTTCGGGGATGTTTACCTTGAAATAGTGGTTCACTTTCTAAGTTGAAATAACGCTGAATCATTCCCACTTATCTCTGAATACCTCTCTCACCAGAGGATCAGCTTTGAGCTTGTAGAGCTGCACGAAGAATGTTCCTGTTCCCATTACAGCGGGAGTTACAGGCAGAAAAACTACAGATTTAATGGGTAAATGGACCCACAAGAGGCACCACAGAACATACCACGAAATGGATTTGTAACTGGCACTACTCTGGATCTTGGAGCTCTTATAGGAACAATTTCCTTCAGAATGAGTAAAAATGTTACATTTCTAAAGTTTCTTTTCCTTTTCCAGTACTTTTGCTGATTTGTCTTTTAAGCAGAGTGCTTCCTAAAAGTGGAGTCTAATCAAAACTAAGAGGCTATCGTAAGAAGAAAGGTGAAAGAAGAAAGCAATATCTGAAGAACGGCCCAGATATTTTGTCAATGTTTTCTGAAAACAAATGTCTGCCCCCTTGTGAATAGAAAGTCAAAGTCTTCTGTTAAAAATAGGTTAAACTGTCATGTGCTGACATGGAGAACACAAGAAAAACTGAAGTTTGACTGCATCCTTTAGAATTTCATACGCACCATGATTTCTGTAAATCTGGGATGATGAAATGAGGCTAATTTGTTTTCAGATAGCTTGGAGTTAAATGTAGTACCTATCCCTGGAGAAAAAAATTGTAAAAAAAAAAAAGATTAGGAAAAACTCATAATTTTTATGCTCACATAAACAACACGTAGTTTAGAATACAAACTTTGTATGTTTTATTAGCAAAACACAGCCAGTTAAGGAGTATCATAAATAAAAATGTCTCTTTAGTCTAAAACTTCATATCCTACAGAGGTCTGTCTTCTTTCTTGGTGATTCAGGGTAAACTGGTGGGAAAACTGAGGAAACACTGTGGTGGATTATGACATGTGTGGTTAGGTATTTCCTGTAAAGAGCCTAAACGTGCCCACTTTGTTATTCTTGTGCCTGCCCTTCAATTTGCCCTCTCAACTTGCAACATATGGAGTTGAAAGCTATGTGAGAATCGTGCATTTCAGTTGTGCTACCAAGGGTATGCAACAGGATGTTACAACTGAACTCTTTCTGACTGTTTTGGCTAAAGCCCCAAGACAATATTGGCCGATTATTCCACATTTGAAAGTTAGACCACCTACGTAGGATTGCAATGAAATAGTGGAAATGGAAAAAAAAGAGCCCACAGTGCCCATTTCTCCTACAGGTAACAACCTACAGCAGCCAACTGTGAAGGGAGGGAAGCTGACTGTGGGTGAAGTCTGGTATTATGCCGTTGGTATTTTAATTGCTAGCGTGAGGCTGTCTCCTTGCGTCTAGGTGTAAATGGAGGATTTTTAAAAGGTACTTTGGTGGCCAAGGATATGTGGGATTTATTTTCCATTTGATTTCAACAAAGGAGGAAATAACCCCTACAAAGTGGCTTTGAATGCGGTAGTGCAAATTTTTTTTTTTTAAAAATATTTATCCATATACCTAGGACCAGGACATGAATCAGGAAGGAAGAAGCCATACAAGGAAATGTCTGGAGATTTGTATCAGTTCTTTGCTTTTTGCTTGTTTTAAGTGTCTGGGATGCTTACACTGATGAACTATAAACTTCTACAAAATCAGCACTTTTCCACTTTATGACAGAATTCTCTAGTCAGTCTACTATAAGGTGTGTTGAAATCTTTGCTCATTCAATGCTATTGTTAGCGTTCATTCTCTCAGTATTTTACAAGGGTTAAAATATTGGGATGATATTTTGTATCATCTCTTCTCAGTTCTAACTTTGGGGGGAAAATTATTAACTATTAACTATTTCTCCTACCACATTTTTTATGCCTCAAAACCCTTTTTCTGTTTTTCTGTTTTGTTTTGCTTTTATTACTTAAAGGCATTAGTCCATTTCCTCCTGACTTGCATTCTTTCCAAAAGCCTATGGTGGTGCTTCCTTTCCTTCTTGTGCATGTATTATGTCTTTGCTCTCTGGTGCTCTTAGTCTTTTTTACCTTAGATTTTCAGCAGTTTAACTGTGATGTAGTTAGGAATGTTTTCCTTTATATCCTGTTATGGTTAGGTTCTGTGGATCCTTAGTGGTTGCCTTTTTTAATTTTGAAAGAAAGGTCTTTACCATTATCTACTGCATATTTCTTTTCCTGTCTCTATTATCCTGTATCTGCCCCTACATGCAGGTTAGGGAATTCGATGCTGTGCATGGTCCTTGGAGGCTGCATCAGATTCTCTTTATAGCTCTCTTCTACATTTGTGTTTCAGTCAGCATAGTTTATATTGCAATATTTTGAAGTTCACTGATTATTTTCTTTCCTATGTTTAGTCTGCTAAGCCTAAAGAAATTGTACTTTCTCTCTGATATCATATATTTCATTTTGAGCATTTCCATTTGGCTCTTCTAGGGTTTCCACCTCTCTGATGAAATGTCTGTGTCTGCATATTGTGTATCATTTACACCATTATTTCAGCGATATTTTCATTGACATTTTAGTTTTTCTCTCACCATGCCAACATCCGAGTCTGCTTCTATTGACTTGGTTACGTCTTGAACATACTTTTACTTTCCAACCCATGTGTGTCTCATTAGTGTATTATTCTAGACGGCATGTAGAAAAACCAGTAGAAACTAAGATAAATAATATTTATGTTTAGAAGTAGAATCATCTCTTCTATCAGGATGCTTGTGAGGGCTTGATCTATTGGAGCTAGCAGCTTACCTAAATTTTGTTGCTGTAGTTACCATCATGTTCCAAGGACTTCCGGTCACTCCAGCAGCAGATTTCTCCCCCGTTCTGTTTAGTGTCAGAACTCCCACGCCAGAAGGTTTTCCCTGGGTTTGGAGGAGGCGGTGCCGCCTTCTCTTCGCTTCCTAGGCTTTGACCCTCTCAGACTCACAGGCTGTCACTCAAGCACGGAGCACCGAGCACGAAGCGCACAGCTCTGTAAGGAAGAGGTTCTTCTTGCTTGTCTTCTGTCCCTAGTTCTGCGGGGCCAGTGCCTTGAACTTAGCAAAGGAGCTCCTTCGATGTTCCAACTTCTCCAAAGGGGGGTAGTTTGTTCCCCAGCGCAGCAACACACGTGGGGGACGGGCAGCTTCCCTTCCTTCTTGGCCCTTAGAGCCAATCTCTGACCTCTCTCAGTGAGAGGAGTGACACGCGTGCCCTCGACCCTGGCACGCACGGGGCGGCAGCCTTAGCTATCCTGTCTGGCCCCGCACAGGACCGCAGCATGAATTCATTTCTTCCTTCACTTTCAGCTACAGATAGCTTTTCCTAGGCTAAGCAGATAGCAGGACTGGGGTTGGGTTTTCAGTCTTCTTTCTCTTCATTGCCCTGCGGTGAGGCCCTCAGAGATTTTCTTGCTCCTTGCCTCACAGTTAACACAAGGTCCTTTAGCAATAGATCTGTTTCCATTTATATTCTACCGGCCTAAACCCAGTCGATTAGCAACATGACATTTCCCAAATAGCCAAAAGGAAAACTACAGAGTGATAACTACTTGGCATTACTTCTGCCTTACCATGACGGTGTAGGAGAGGTTAAATTTAGGACTCAGTTTCCACTCTTCTTGGCTTTCTAGTCAGCACTCTTGACAATCTCTCCTTTATCCACACTGGCGACTTTATTTTTTCCCACATCCTACACACATCCTGTGGGGCATGATGATTATTTAAATGTGTTTGAAATGCTGTGCTTTCTCTTTAGCATGCTTTTAGCATATGCTTCCCCTTCTATTTTTCCCACTGAGTTTCCTTTTTTTACTTCACAAACCCAGGGAATTTTCTTCTGAAATGCTATGTAACTCTTCGTATTCCCATCCCAGCAGTTATCAAGGTATATTATAATGGACTGCACATTCTTTGATGATAGGACAGGTATGTACAGAGACAACTGGAGCAGAAGCAGATTTTATTTTCATTCAGAGCACTGGCCTGAGAGAGTTCTGGTTGCCAAACACTAACCATGGTGGTGCCCCAGCTCCTTTGTATTCCGTGATCTTTAATTCTCTTTTTTGGGCATGTGATGCTACTTACTAAGTGACTGAAAATTCTCCCTAATCTTTAAAACTATTTTAATCAATATGGTTCCTAACAGTGATAATTAGTACTCTTAAGAGTTCACATTGATCAATTCACGTTAATTCTCAAAAGAAACCCATGATATAATTTTATTTTCTTTATTTAATAAATAAAGAAGCTCAAAGAGCTTAAGCAACAGTTTTACACAGCTACTGAGCTGAGTTGGAGATGGAGACAGCGGATATGATTTTATGCCCAAGTAGTTTGGGCCAAGGGTGTGTTCTCTGTGCACTTAATTGTGGCAACAACACCAAGATCGTCATTATGATTATTTTGCCAAGAATGATATGACTATGCCAGAAAGTTTCTGGAGAGGACAGCAGAGATAACTTGTTATAGTTCATTTCACTGAGGAATTCTAGCACACATTATTAAGCAGTAGTGGGAGATCGAAAAGGCAAGAAGGAGACCCCGGGGTCCCCGAGGCTCTGCCCCTCAGCAGCCCTTCTGTTCCTCCCACACTCAGCTACGGGATTCCATCGAGGGGTTAGGAGGAGGCAAAAGGATCGCAGGAGCCACACCCTAAGAAAGGCAGATCAGTCAGGAGCCAGCAAAGCAATAAAAACCACACTCTTTATTTGAACAGAGGAATTTAATATAAAGAATTGTGAACTTGGTATGAAGTGTAGGGCAAAAAAAGGACTCTAGGGTGTTTCTGAGCTAGCAGCCCTGGGATGTGCTCCTAAGGAGGAATAGGGGAGATGAGCGACGTCACTAAAACCTGGTCGTGGGCCCCGGGGGCTGCACCCTCACAGGAGGCTCTCTGCAGCCCGGACCCCGACTCCCCAGGCTGTTGTGCGTTTCTCTCCTGGTGATAGTGAAGTGAGGGGTGGGCAGAGCTGTACTTGCACAAGTTCAAAAATATGCGCACTAAACTCAGATGCGCTGACAGAGAGGAATCCCTGCTACTTGAATAAAAGGTCAACACGTTGATGATGCTACAAAGCTAGAATAGTAAGGAGAGAAATCACACCTAAGAGAGAAGGGCGGTCCCTCCTCCTGCTCCCAGCAGAATCCCACTAGGGGGCCTATGGCCAGAATGTGGAAGGAATGTCACCACACGGTGAATGGGAGCAATGTGCCTTGCGGCGCTGCCATGTGGAAACCTAAGTAAGACAGAGTCGGTTTGGAGTAAAAAGAAAGTAACTCCGAGGTACAAATTGATATAGGGTGTCCTGGCCGCTCTCCTCGGAAGAATGAGCTTAGCGGAACGAGGAACTTCCGCGGAGTCAGAAGCGCTTGCCCGTGAGTCATCAGGCCTGGAGGCCACCCGATGACACCATGCAGCCACCCGATGACACCATGCAGCCACCCGATGACACCATGCAGCAGGCAGAGGGGCGCTTCGAATGCTTTAGTGTGTTGCGAAAAATAAGGTGGAAGTGGGATGATTAGAAATATTTTCTCTCAAATTCCAGAGTTGCTCCCAGTAGGCAGAAGCTTATCCCGAGTGACACACAGAGCAGGCGGCTGGATCACGTGTGACGCCCACGTGGTATCGACAGGGCGGACTGTGCGCCTTCAACAGCGCTGGACGCCGTCTCACCATCTCTGCAGATCCTCAAGAGAAGAGGCTTCGGAGAAACACAACAAAACAGGCCTAGAATTTTAAGCGAGGGACTGATCTTACGAACATAAGCCAATGGGAAGATTCCTCGGAGTAGGGAAGTGTCGGGTAAGGAGAGGGAGGGTCTGCATCGAGCAGACCCACACAGACACCATCACTGCTTTCAGAGCCTTGGCTGTAACAAGAAGACCGAAGAGACAGAAATGCAAACATGGCACCAGAGGCAAAAGAGAAACGCGATGACAGAAAAGGAGACACAGCAAGGATTTCATAGCCTGTTGTCATGAAGCGTACCTCCTTTCTAGATGCCGAGCAATGTGCGCCGATACCGCTTTCTCATGCATCACCGGATGGAGGCGCAGAGCGCACAGACTGACACAAAGACCGCGGCGCTGTTCGGAGAAGCAGAGACAGCGGACTCGGGTGAGAACAGCTGCAGGACGGTGCTGCTGCCGAAGCGAACAGGAACGGTGCCAGCAGCCACAGGGCGCAACCTGCGTGGCATTAGCAGGCCTGCCTGGCGACACCCGGCACCGTGGCGAGGTCCGTTGTCATCAACAACTGAGCTGCGGTAACAGCTGAGCTCAGGCTGCTCGGAGCAGGCGGGGAGCGGCGCTTGGAGGCCGCGCGGGCCGAGAGGGAGAAGCCCCGGCCGCCCCGGCCCCTTGCCGGCAGGACCCCTGTGGGACGAGGCCACGACCAGGGTCGCACACGGTGAGCGCCCTTCAGGCGCCCAGCACTCGCCGGGTGTGACACAAACACCGTATCATTCGTTTCTTAGACGCAGATGGAAACGTGGCACCAGTGCCATCACACCCTCGCTACAGGTTATGGAATTCCGACTTAGAAAACTCAGATGAATCGGCCGACGTCACACGGACGCAACCAGAAGATCCAGGCTGGGGTCTCCAAAGCCCAGGACGGGAGCTCGCAGGTTCTGTCCTGACGCTTGGGGCCATCGATGGCTTCACCGCCGCGGCCGCCGCTGTCTGTCTTTCCCTCAGTTCATAGAGCCCGGGAGGGTCATAAACCAGGTTAAGACCTACATTCTTAAATATGTCTGAGAGCGTACTGCATAAATGCTTATATTTTGTCAGCCACGCTACAGTCGGTATTTTAGAATCCAGTAAATGACTAAATAAATTATCAGTGTTTAGTGCTACCTCGCGGTAAGTCTGGAAGTGCAAGCCATGAAGTTATGCAATGCGAGCACTTTGGTAGACAACACTTTCTTACTGAGAAAAAGAACGGGGCAGATGTTATAAAATGCTTCTGAAATCTTTTTCTTTTGACCCCGTGAGCACGCAGCAGCTCCAAGCCTTCAAGTATAAATGGATTCTCCCTGCTGTCTGATTACAAGCTGCAGGATATCATTATGAGTAGAGCATGAAATATATTATTTCTTATCATCATCTGTCAAGGAGCAGTGGTAAAGTAAGGAATAAGGAGAGCATTGATGATATTTTTACTGCTTCAGATTTTCTCCACACAACATTATATATTCTTCAAAGGTGTTTCCATAAGGCTGTGGAGGACCGACATGGTAGCATCGCATTAGGAAGAATGTGAGTGGCAATAGGGAACTTATCACTGATTACAACGTAAGTGGCCCTTATAGCTGAAAAGCAACAAATCACTTCGGTCATCACCTAACACAGAACAGAAGGATTTTTCTAATTGAAAATCACACTTTTCCTCACAAGTGGGTCTCAGACTACTTAACAATTACAGGAATGGTTTCCTGATGTTAAAAACTTGGTCTGGGATGGAAGACGGGAAGGGAGAGAGTCACGTTCTCAACTCTTTCCTTGTCTTTCTTCCATTTTTATTCATCTTTCTCAGCCTGAGCTGCCGAAGAAATTATGTGAGAAAGGATAAACTCATCACTTTTGATTGTAATTTTCTTGTTACGAAGACTAAGTAGATTGGATTTGTACTCATATCTGGGACCTCCCCTTCCACCTTGTGATAGCCCCTTTTTATTTTTCAATCTGCAAAGCCAAAAGTGTTTAAAAAGTTAAATACAGCCAGCCGGGTGTAGTGGCTCATGCCTGTAATCCCAGCACTCGGGAGGCAGAGGCAGGAGGATTGCTGAGTTCGAGGCTTGCCTGGACTACGTAGTGAGCTCAGAGCCAGCCTGAACTACAAAGCAAGATCCTGTCTCAAAAAAAAGAAAAAAAAAGTTAAACACAGCCAAGGATAAAAGAAACAGAACATTGAATAAATATTGCTGGTTTTAGTTGAGGGGATTATTTGGTTGCTAAACATTTACTTACTTGAGATATAAAGGCATTTGTTCTTTAGCTATTAAGAAACTTGTCTAACTTACTTCTTCATAAAAATTTTCTTCTTATCTCTTTGAGGATATTAATTTTATTATTTTAAAGTCCAGTTGGGATTATATAATGAACTTTTTTTTTTTTTTTTTTTTTTGGCAGAATCAGGGCTTAAACTCAGGACCTTGCACTTGCTAGGCAGGTGGTGGCAGCACTGAGCTACATCCTGGCCCAATACAACTGGGTCTTCAGGTGTAAATTCAAACAGGTGCTTTTACGGCCCCAAACTTCATGGTGTTAGTTTTTCTCAAATATTTGTGAGTTTTGACTGTGAATTCAAGTTTGGAAATTAATATTTTCAACTAGAATGACTGACTACTGCCAACATAAATGTGCTGGAGATTTTTGATAGTTGTATTTTATCTGGTTAAGGTGTTCTTGTTCATTCTTTGATTACCAGGAGTTTTATTGTTAATTGTTTTAACTTATCTACTAGATCTGTTTCTCAGATCTGATTTTTGTCATCTGATGGTCTGCCACATTTCAAACTTTCTATTTAATATTAAATAAAATTCTATTAATGTAAGTCTTAGTATCTGACCATTGAACTGTATGTCATATTGTCATCTTAGAATAGGCTGATGAAAAACAAATAATTGAGAGCAAAGGTGACAAAGAGTTCTGAGCTCATAATCTCAAAATTT
Organism: Thryonomys swinderianus; assembly: GCA_004025085.1. Taxonomy (NCBI): domain Eukaryota; kingdom Metazoa; phylum Chordata; class Mammalia; order Rodentia; family Thryonomyidae; genus Thryonomys; species Thryonomys swinderianus. The sequence goes on along the minus strand of PVIC010001698.1, from coordinate 57,540 downwards.
CCTTATCCAAAAGGTAAAATGTAAAGATATTTCCAACAAGGAGATCACGAGAAGTACCTTTATTTTAGCTTTTGGAATATGCAGGACAAAAAAGCCCTTTTTATTATTATTTTTTATTTTTTGCTCAACCAACTTTGTTTTTCTGAAAACATCTCACTTGGTGATGAAATATTATTATTTTTATATATTGCTGAATTTGATATACCAGTATTTTATTGAGCAGTGACCAATTTTCATGAGGAGTAAGAAGTTTTCTTTTTCCTCTGTGGTTTCTGATTAATTTTACAATGTAGGATATCCTGACCCTGAAGAATGTATGTTGTTTTGGGATACAGATAAGTGGGTGGTATAAACAGTAAGTGCTGCTTTCATCTTAGCTTGCTAAGAACACACCTCTGTAGAGGCAACTTCTTTCAGTTTTGCCTCCACCATCAGTGCTGTCTTGTTCTGTGTTTCGTGACCCTAACGTGGTTGACCGTGTGTCTTCCTTCAGATCTTCCTTACCTATTTCATTTTAGTGGCAAGAAAAATATTTCCCAGGAGAAGCAAACTCCCTTCCTTATGGAGATTACCTCTCTGCTTCATTTGGCCACAATTGGGTCCTATGTCCCTGCTCTAAGAGAGTCTGGAGAGACAAGCCTTTGATATTTTTAACCTCTGTTGGAGTTTTCCTCTGGGAAGAAAGTCAGATTGGAAAACAAGTGCTAGTCACATAATAGCTTATGCATGTTTTGGAACATTTTCTATAGTTTTCAAAATTCCAAAAATGTGATCACAATAATTTCACAGGTGATTTGTTTAATTGTAAAGGAAATACTGTATTTGAATTAGACAAAATAGTCTGAAACCATTCAAATGCTTCTTTCACTCTTTCTTAAGATAAGGTCAACCTGGTAGCATTCTTTTGATTACTTAATAGTGCTGTTTTCTTACGTTAGAACATTTAAAGGAATGGTTCACTGGAGATCTCTTTCCCATTCATAATTTTAGTGTGGTAATGATGGCATGAAATTCAACATAGATGTGTAAAATTATTAGTGTAAATGCACATTTTCTTCAGGAGGAATTATTTTACTTCTTATATTTTATGGGAACCCTACACAGTAATTTATCAAATTTTAAGTTATTATTATGGTATTAGTAATACTTTTTAAAAGAGCAGACCCATAAGTGTTTAGTATCGATTATTATGTTTCACAGATGTACATAAAGTATCCTGTAATTTAAACAATGAGTCACTGTTAAACACATGACTGTTGACAGTTGAATAGTTGTCCTCATTCTTGGACCAGCTAGGGACTTTTCTCCTATTCATAGGCCTGCAGCCTGGCCTGTGACGCCTGAGGAAAGGGAGGAAGCCAAAGTAGGCTCTGTTCACTTAGGCTGAGAGAGAGGAACATCGGTGGCATAGCCAAGGTACTTTTCCAGGAGAAAATAATAAGACATTTGGTGGATATGGTATCAATAGGTAATTGCTTTGTCTTCTATCCAGTTATATTGTGACATTTTCTTTACCTCTTCCAGATCAACTAGTTATGTAGTTTTTCATTTTAACCCTTGGATGATACTATTTGGCTTTCATATTTCCTACAGAGCAGTCACGGGTAAGATGGAATTTAAGTCAACAGGAAAATATGCTATAATTCAAATGTTAATTCTGTGTACTCACAGATAAAGACAGGAGAAGAAACAAATATAAGGAGTAGTTGTAGTGTAAACATGTTGGTATAATTTCACATTTTCAGATGTATTTAAACTTTTTGTTCATGTCTTATTATTGTCATTTTTGGCATCCTACTTCATTTTTATGTAATCTTTTCTTACCTCCAATATGTATGAAAATAAAAGTTCACTCAGATAAATTTAAAAATGTATTAACAAAAGTGTAAGACATTATTAACATTAAATATTCCCAGCTATTAATAAGAAATCCATTTAGCTGATATGTGCTTTTCTTTTGTAAATCTTTATCCAGGCCAGAACAACACTGAGGTCTTCTAAATGTGCCAGTGTTGTAAGTCTTTGGAAGATGGACATAGAAAAAGTGCGAAAACATCCCAACACCAGCACACACCCTCAAAGACAAACTTGCTGCAAGGTCATTTCAGTTTTCACTGCATTAAGGTGAATTCGTTATTGTCAGAACCCGAAAAAAATACATATTTTTCTTTATTATTGATCCAGTGATTATAGCATTATATAGTAGAAAGATTATTGACTTTATACGCTCCCGATGAGTAGTACAAACACTCAAAGTTATGGTAGCATATTAATCTTATTCTACGTAGGTTATCTCATAGAGAAGAGCTTTCTTCCAACTTCCTGCAGACATTCAGATTAGAGAACGTATCATCCTCATGCAGTGACGTAGATAACCAAGTTCAGGGAATTCGACTTGCCACCAGTCCGTTGTTCATTCCCTTAGAATGTAGTCTGTAATGGAGATCCTACCAGGCATTTGATTTCCAAAGATAAGTAGAATACAGTTTGTAATCTCAAGGAGATCTCAGCATCTCAGTGTCCATGGAAACAATATTTGTCCATCATATATTTCTAGCACCTTTCATACTGAATGTACTTTAACAGGAATAAGCAACACTAGTAATACTAATTATGTTTGAAAATGAATGTTTACTATGTACTGCACCAGAAAGCTTTCTAAGAACATTATGTATTCTTGCTCTTAAAAATGAAATGATACAGACACACTCTTTGTGCATATTCTTTCTTCATGACAAAACCGAAACCCAGATGCACACTGTGTCAAGGGACTGCTCCGGGACCTTGGCCAGTTCTACGTGGTACTCAGGGAAAGCTCCACAGATTACTGAACCCTGAAGAAAGAACATAAATTCATCAGGCAGAGAGCTGAGGTAGGGACTGGTAAAGGAAAAAGCCAATGTAAAGAAACAGGAGGAGGAAAAGGAGACGTGAGAGTATTCTAGTCAACTGCTACAGCACAACTGGTGGATGGGTAGTCAACATACGAATGAATATATTCCCTGCAATACTAAGGGTTTGAATGAGATACAGAAGGAATGAAGTACAACATATACTTTAAAGAAAAAGATCACAAAAATTATTCATATAAGATTTCAGAGGAAGAGGAAAATATAAAGAATTCCAAGTTTCTGTCTTGGGTTTGTAATTGGGTGAGTCATTTTAAAGGGAAAGCACACAGGACAGAAATTTTAAAATTTCAGCTTTAGATATAGTGATTTTGAGTTACTTACATGTGCGAGTCTCCTTCTTTGAGGAGGGAGTCTGAGGATATGAACCGAAGACAAAATGAGATTGACCAAAGGCTTGGCTAATGGTAACTTTATAGCGCTGGAAACAGGTTTTTATAGCGGTGAATCAGAGTCTTGCAGACAACAGGACAAACTTGCGTGAGGGGGAGGAGGAACCCCACTGTTTGTGGATGAAGCCACAGTTACCCATGACATCTCCAGGGTAACTGGAGGAGACAGCTCCATGTCTTAAGGAAATACATTAGTCTTGAGGACGTGTGAAACCAGGACAGCCTGCAAACATAGTATCCAGGGGACGGAACCAGCAGAGCAGCCAAGGACAAAGCTGCGTGACGTCACCCTCCGGCGCCGGGGTCTGGGAGCTGGCAGCGCCTTCACCCACCTGCATCTGGGGTGACTCGGCTGTCCGGAGCCGGAGGCTCAGGGTGTGGGTCGTATGCTCCTGGCTCCCGCCACACTTACATGGGTGCAATGTCCCGTAAGCGAATATATTCCAGTGCGTAGCTCAGATGAGAAAGGTGAACAAGAATGAAATGCATAGATATATCAAAACAGTCTATGCTCTTAATCAAGCTATGAAAATGAGAGTGCTTCGGGTGTCGATGTTGACAAGAGCAATATGGATATATTAGGTAGAAGATGACAACGAAAATGGAAACAGCAAGATAGAATACAAAAAAGATAAGTACTGGTGAGAAAGAAGAAAGAAAGAGTCAGAGAAAATGATAATTTTAGAGGCAAGAAACCATCTCTCTTGAGTTGGCTGTACCACAAATAAATTGGCCCTCTCTGTTAAAAAAAATGATGTGAAATAAAGAAAATATTCAGGTCATCACCTTGAAAATTGTTTTCTTTTGTTTTACCCTTAAATTAACTGATAAACCAATTCTCATTCTTAATCCTTAACAAGGGGAAATCTGTTTAACTTTTTGATTATTTTTTTACCTTCTTAGGTAGTTTACCATTCATTAGGCATACATTTAAATAAATTGAGTTTATTTTTCTCTCTTGTTTCATAATGAAGTTTTCTGGAAAGGTAAATAGTAATACATTCATCAGTAGCACAGAGTGTTGTTATTTACATATTGTTCTAAAAGGATTTATTGAAGGCTTAATGAATAAATGAAATCAAAGTCTTCTTTTAAATCCTTTTAGGGAAGTGTTGGTTGCAAGTGGCTCATTTAATTTTAGAATATCGACTTTACATGTGATCATCACTTAACCTTGGTAGAACAATCAAACGCATCAAGAGTGAAGCACACTTAGGAAAAAATGTTTCCAACCCTTACTTTAGAATGACCCATACCAAGTACCCTACTAATGAAATTTTTAATTCTCATGAATCCTTTAGAAAAAAAAATAGAAAACCTAATAGGAACAATAAAGTGTTATTGTATATTTTCTTTTTGATCAGGAAACCACTTAATCTTTAAATTTAGGTATCTGACACCGAAATGTTACATGACTGTGCTAAGACTATTTTCCTGTCAGAACTGACCTGGTGCTACTTATTTTAAACTCTAGAAAGAAGTGTTATGGTTGCCAAATACTAGATGCCATCTAGTGGCCATTGGTAGTTAAAGCAAATAAATGTTTGTAAGAATTTAAAAGAATTTTGCTTATTTCCTCTGGGATTTTTTTTTTTCAAAATTAGGGCAAACTAGATTTACATTATACAATCCAACTATTTCCAGTTTTCAAGTATTTCAAACAAGTGAAATATTTTTCAGAAATCTTGCTTTACTGTTAGAATCTTGATTACTTATGTATATTTTAATTAAAATGAGTTTTGGAGAGTTCACGTTTTCCAATAGGCTCAAATTTATATTTACTTTTCTTTGCCAAAATTAGCGGTCTTATATTAAGGATAGATGTCCTTCTAAGATAGACCAAGGGTCCAGTAAAAGTTATATTAATAGGTCCCACAGTAAATCATTTTGAATGTATAAACTTAGTGCCTTTGGATTTATGTAGACTATTGGGTTAGTTCCACTGAAATCCATTACATTTGGAATTCTTAAGTAGGATAAATTTAGATCTAGAGAGAACTGTGGAAGATATACAGAATCCAGTTCTGGTAATGTTAAGACTTTTGTTGCCAGGAACTTGTTTGAAGTAAGAGGCCGGTAAATTACAGTTTAACTAAAAATATACCATTTGTAAACAAAATAATTTTATGGATTATTTTATATTGACATTTACTTTGATAATAATAAAATCCTGGAGAAAATAGTAATTGAGACTTCAGGTTGTCTCATGGATTAAAGTAAAAATTAAAGAACAGTACCGTCATCATGTTGACATGTGGGATTTATTTCCACTTACTATATAGCTTTCTGATAAGGCATCATCATCATTGTCAACAGTACATTATGTATTTCTACTGAGAAGTCATATCTAACTTGAACATCACATGTTAATGACAATAGAACAGAAGTTTTATTATTAAAGTTCTCTTAATTTGTTCCAGAAAGCCATCATTGAACTGTAGCAATAATAATGGGCAAAAGGGAAATGGAATACTTAGAATTTATCAAGTACTGTGTCCCCTAAGCATGTGCAAATGTTACCCCGGATAGCACAAGCATGGGGCTGGGTATATATCTGCAAACAGGACACACATGCCGCCACCTTTCAGAAAGTAGTATTTTGGGAATAATATTTATGAGAGACATTTGATAGGCAAATGAAAGTAACTAACAAAATTTCAGTTGGGAAAAAAACCAAATTCATGGTAGGTTGGAAAATGAGGGAATAGTTAAATAAAAAATAGAAAAATAATTAAGAGAATCTTTAATAATTTACCAGGTTACTTAAAAATTTTGAGGCTGCTGTTAGAGACAATCCCATAATGACTTAAATATTTCTTGTCAGACAATAATTTGATATAATGTGCTTTAATATAATCCATTGCTGTTATGAGTTTATCCCTGAGTTTTAAAATCAAATACTAATGAAATCACTAACCTATCACTGTAATCCCTCGCAGCACTATCCGAAGCTTGAAAATATTTTTGTAATTAGGTTGTTAAAATGCTACACTTAGTAAAATACCACACACAATTATTTTATTTTTCACCACTCACTGACTTACCAGGATCTATTGCAAATCTTACTTTCTTGATTTGTTTTAGATCTTCTAAAGACTTTGAGGAGATTTCTAAACTCCTCTAGGCATTTATAGCTATGGTATTAGTCAACTTTCTGGGGGGCGTGGCACAAAACACCTGACACCTACAATTTAAAGGAGGAGAGGTTTGATTTGACTTCTGGTTCCAGGTAACTCGGTCCATGACTGGCTCATGGGGCTGGCAGGGCAAAGACGTTCAGTTCACTGTGGATAGGAAGCTGAGAAGCCGAACAGCACTGGAGAGGGAGGCGTGGGGACTCAGTATAGATTCCCGGATCATGCCTCTCTCACCCACTCAGATGAACCCAGAAGTGGAGGAAGTATTTTCAAAGTCATGTGATGAGGTCAGTATCATGCTGAGGTGAAAGTAAGATAAAAAGGAGATGGGCCGGGCGTGGTGGCTCACGCCTGTAATCCCAGCACTCAGGAGGTAGAGACAGGAGGACTGCTGAGTTCGAGGCTTGCCTGGGCTACATAGTGAGCTCAAGGCCAGCCTGAACTACAAGGCGAGACCCTGTCTCAAAAAAAAAAAAAGGAGATGGGATCACTACAAGAAAATAAAACTATAAATCAATATCTCTGATAAATATGAATATCATCATTAAAATATTTGCAAACCAAGTTCAACAACACACATCAGATTATTTATCATGACCGTGTGGAACTGACCCTTTGTCAAGTCAAACAAAATGAAGAAGAAATGATGGAAAAAATCCATTTGAAAAAGTTCAGCATCTTTAAGGGTAAAAATTCCACGTATTAGGTAAGAAAGAAATTTACAACACAATAAATGTCATTATAATGATCAATGGAAAAAAAAAACCTTAAAATACCTGATACACAAAGGGAATGTGGAAGTGAAAAGTAATGAGGGGAAAGAATAAATATGATTTACAAAGAAAGCACATGTATGTAGGGGGTGGGTGTTGTGGGTGGGTAGGTATATGGGTCAAAATGAGAATTAACTGGTGTCATTTGCTGGTACAAATTCCCCAATTTTGAGTGCGACTGTGAGCTGTATATAAAATGTACCAATAAAGAATTCAGTTAAAAAAATATTTCATACAAGTTCTGCTCTAAGCCAGGAGTCCACGCTCACCTTTCCTAATTGAAATAGTGCTAAAAGTACTAGTAAGAGAAATGAGGTAAGAAAACAACTGAAACTGGGTAGGAAGAAGTTAGTTAAATTATTTACATCTGTAAATGATGTGCTTATATGCATGGAAAATCCTAAGAATTCCACACATCAAAAAACTGTTACAATTAATAGATTAATACAGTAAGTTTTCAGGATACAAACCAACATACTAGTTAGTTGCATTTCTTTACACTAAAATGACTTGTTTGAACCAGGAAATTATTAAAAAATCTCATTTTTAGTAGTGAAGAAAAGCTGACATGGTGGCACAAACATGTAGTTTCAGCATTCAAGAGGCTGAAGTAAGAGTGTCGCCATGAGTTTGAGACCACACTGGGCTATGTAGTGAATTCAAGTTCAGTCTAAACTACATAATAAAAACTGTTTCAAAAGATCACGTAAAATATAAAGTTCTTACAAATAAAGTTACTGAAGAAATAGATCAGCACAATGAAGGCTACAAGTTTGATGAAAAGAAATTAAAGGTACAAACAAATGGAATGATATCCTATGATCCTGTGTTGGAAAAGTTAACATTGTTTAAAGGTCCTGCTCCCCAAAGTGGTCTGTAAATTCTAATCTCTTTCTAAAATTTTTCTCTCTGAAAATTTTGAAATCCATTTCAGAATTCTGATGGTGTTTTTCAGAGCAGTAAGAAAAATGCTAAAATTTGCATGAAACTAAAAATGATGCTGAGTTGCTAATGCAGTCTTGGGGAAAAGTGGGAGGCATCCAATGTCCTTATTTAAAAAACACTATAAAATGCTTATAAGGAAAACAGTATAGTGCTGCCATAAACAAACACCCTAAAATTAAATAGGACAGTGAATTAGAACAGGCACCCTAAAATTAAAGCCAAGTCTATACAGTGAATTATTTTTCCATAAGTACGTTAAGAAGACACAATGGAAGAAAAACAATCTATTTAATAATAGTACTGGGAAAACTAAAGTCATATGCACAAGAAAGGAACTGAATATTTACATACATCACATACAAAAATCAACTTCAAATGGGTATAAAACCTGAAAATAAGAGGCAACATTAGGAAATCTTGATGAAGTATAAATGAGAAAGGTCTATGTCATGGTTCTTGTCAGTGATTTTTTTAGTGACTAATACAAAAACTCCATTAATCAGACTGTGAGAACTTATATGTAATCAGTCATGACTGTTTGATTATGTAACAGAGTGAGAATCCATTCTGTCTTTATCATCTGCTAGGCGTTCTCTGTGTTGGCCTTGACATTCTGATTTAATGTTTACTCAATAATAAAGTTGTTTTCTTTCTTTTCTATCTTTGCGAAGAGTATTTTCAGCATTAGCATGATTTTACTTTTAATTATACTGCTCTAACAATTTTTATCAAAGCACAATTGGTAATGTAAATCACATGTGTAACTTGAAAACAAATATTCTCCATAGATCTGTCAGAATTTCTTGCATTCTAAGAGTCTGTGGTGTGTATATGCTGACATGCACAGAATGGTGACTCAGAAAATCTTCCTTTGTTAGTATTTCTGCATTCCAAAACCAAAAAATTAATGTATCTCAGACATTATGATTTATCTTCTTTTCTTTACTTATTGTCATACATTTTGAGTTCTCTTCTTTATATTGTTAGCATACTGCTGAACACACTACACCACAGGCTAAACTTTAAAACAAAACTCTAGCAGTATTATTTCCTCTAATTTGTTCAAAAGAAAGAAAAATGAAGGAAAAATACTGCATTCTGTTTATTAATTTTCTGTTGGTTGTAAAAATGATAGTGCTATGAAACCGCACATTTAAAGATATTTATTCATTTCATTAATTTATACTACATGAGACTCAGAGGTACTGTGCTCATTTTATTGAATTAGTGGTTAAGGTTTTCTTTTAAGTAATCTTTTTTATTCTTTTTTTTTTTTTTTTTTTTTTTTGAGACAGGGTCTCGCTTTGTAGTTCAGGCTGGCCCTGAGCTCACTATGTAGCCCAGGCAAGCCTGGAACTCAGCAATCCTCTTGCCTCTTCCTCCCGAGTGCTGGGATTACAGGCATGAGCCACCACGCCTGGCATAAGTAATCTGTTAAAACTGTAAATAAGAAGCATTTTTTAATTTAAATATTTAAGCTAATGAAAAATTCTTAATTTTCACATTATAATGTTAATTTTCCAGTTTATTGCTCAGATTTTCGCTCATCTTATTACATGTATTATTATGCCAGAATGACCCAGACTAAAGTATATATTTGTGCCCGTGTATATCATTAACAACATATGTTTATTATTCTGGTCCAATTCCATTTCCAACAGTAGGTGATAGCATGTTGAAATGTCACAATTAGTTATTGATTGGAAATAAACTATATTGTGCAATTTTTGTCAGTTTCTCTCAGTTTTCCTTGATCAAATTCATCAGAGTGGCTCACTGTTAAAGCAAAGCCTCAGGGTTTAGTTCTTGAACTTTATCATTATTATTATTTTGCCCTAATAAAACGAATTCAACTGGGGAAGATGCTAATTAAAAATTCATGCAGATATCAAGTGTTTGCATATACGTGTGTATTTTTTTTTTTTTGAGACAGGGTCTCGCTTTATAGTTCAGGCTGGCTCTGAGCTCACTATGTAGCCCAGGCAAGCCTCGAACTCAGCAATCCTCCTGTCTCTGCCTACCGAGTGCTGGGATGACAGGCGTGAGCCACCATGCCCAGCATTGTATGTGGTTACCCGGGATCGAACTCAGGACCTTGCGCTTGCAAGGCAGGCGCCGGAACCACTGAGCTAACCCTCCGGCCCCGTGTGTATTTTTTTTAAACTGTGCTTGCTTAGCTTCCAAAAAGAAACCTCGAATGCAGCGTTACCAAGTTGAGTATTACCTAATGAATGGAGAAGCCTGGCTTACTTGAGGTTATTGTGCTATAGTCACAGCCCTTCACGCCTGTCATCCCAGCACTCGGGAGGCAGGGACAGGAGGATTGCTGAGTTCGCGGCGGCTTGCCTGGGCACCATAGTGAGCTCAGGGCCAGCCTGAACTACAACGCGAGACCCTGTCTCAAAAAAAAGCCAAAAAACCCCCAAAAAACCATATAAATATAGCCACAACCCTCAGTTGCTGGGAGGCACAGGGTGCAGCTAAGTGTTTCCAGTTCCCCAAGGGTGTGATTAGCTCATGATGACAATGCTCCCTTGAGTTGTTTTATTGTTTTTATAAAGGTCTTTAAAGTGGAAAGGTGTTTATTTTTATGCAGGAAGAAGATGAGTTGACAGTTGACTGTTGCATGAATTGCAGTTACTGCTGCTTTGATCTTAGCGGCCAGGACGAAGCTGCTCTGTAGAAGGCTGCCCAGCCTGTCTGATTGTTTTGATTACCTGACTATTGCTGCAGTAAACTTTCCCTTCCACACTGTGCAGCTGTGTTCTCAAGTTAACGGGGCAAATTCTCTAAAGTTAAAAAATGACCCTATTGGTAAAATAGTTGCAGGTGAAAAATGGATCATTCTGTGTAGAAAAATTGGGTTAATAAGCTTTCTCTTACTGTAATAAATGCCTGAGATAACCACCTTACAAAGATTAAAGGTCTAATTGGGCTCACTGTTGTGGAAGTTCTAGTCTATGACCACCTGGCCCTGTTGCATTGGGTCTGTGGCAAAGTCACACATTACAGCGAGTGTGCCTGGCCAAACAAAATTGCTCAACTCATGCTTGCGAGATAAAGTAGGCAGAAAAGACCAGGGTTCCAGAATCTCCTTTGAAGACACACTCCCAGTGACCTAATGACATCACATGAGATCCCTTTGAAAGGTTCAACAACCTCCCAATAGCACTGGTTTGGAAACAAGACTTTACTACATGAGTCCTATGCCAGATCCAAACCACAACACAAACATTTTGAATTATTTGAGTATTCAAGTCCATGTGCTTTACCCATGTGATAAGTAGATCAGTTGATCTGGGGAATATAAATGAGTGTCAGTGAAATAATGAACCTGGTATCAGAAGGCTTCACCCCACTTTGGTTCCTCTCTATTTGCTGTTCACAAATCAAACCCTACATATCCCCATCAGGGCATGTTTTTAAAATTTCCACAAGACAGACAGTTCCATGTAATACTCAGTGGCTTTTTAGGTCAAAGAGAACAAAATCTAAACTCTTCACCATGACCCAGAAGGTCTCAAAGAGTTGGTCCTGATGACTTCTCAGACCTCACCTCTCTTGCAGTTTTCTAGCTCTGTCATCCATCTTTAACTCAAGGCCCAAACCTTCTCAAACTACTTTGCACTTGCTCTCCTCTTTCTCTGAATGTTTGCCTGTCTTCCTTATACACCGGTTCAAGCTCCAGTGTTATTCCCTTAAAGACTTTCTCTTCACCCTCCCTAACACACGCTTCTGTGTTAGATACTTTCCTCTTGCTGAAACAAACTACCCTCACTCACAGTTAAAGTGAAAAGTGTTTGTTTAGATCAGTTTGCAGAGGTGTCAGTCCCTAAGGCAGAGTGGAATATGGCAGATGGGCAACTGTGCATGGCAGACCAAACGTAGCAAAGCAACACGGGGCTTCAACAGCGTTTTCCTGCCCCTTTTATCTTATCTTATCTCAGGGTGGGCAGCATTCACACACTAGTCCTAGTGTTCTCTGGCCTAGCATTGTTCCATGAATCACACACTCTAGAGTTATCCACCTCCAACGTGGTTCCAAAAAAGACCATAAGAGCCTTTGAGGGGTTATCTAAAGACATCCTACACTTGTCCTACTAAATACACTATTCTCACTATTAAAATTTATTATTTGTACTTACTTATGGAACATAGTGTTAGATACTGATCAAATCAGTGAAGTAGCATTTACATTTCTTAAATATGAGTATTTGTATGGGCTGGCAAACTTTAAATTCTTCTGCCCTAGTTATTTTGAAATGTATAGCCAATCATTTTAGACTATGGTTGCCATACTGAACTATGTAATATTAGAGCTACTTCCCATCCTTTCCAAGAAAATAAGACCCAGCCAGAAAATAATTGGCGTTGTAAACTAGAACTCACCCCCAGGACATTGTTGGTTTACCTTCCTCACAGAGTAACCACAGGACAAGAGACTAGTGATAGCAGGTAAGGAAAGGATAGGCTGCTATTTTTCATCTCTAGCTTCCAAGGTTGTTTCTTTTCCACCTAGGTCTTTTTGGGGGGAAACTAAGTACTTCCTAACTGTGCTTTCATCCTCAATTTCTCTCCTCTCGCTACGCTCTTCGCATCTTCCTTTCTGAGTCTCTAGTTATTTCTATTCTACTCTCTACTCCTATGTGATTAACTTGCCCAAATTAGGGAAGACCCACCACATTGTCTTTCCATGCCTGGCAGAGCATTTCACTCAGTATAATTAGATCCAGTTCTTTTAGTTTCTTGGTGGCATATACCGATTACGGAAAACTATTAAGCTGATTCCTTATGTTCATTAATACATAAGAGATAGTCTCTCTTATTCGTATTTGAAGCTCCAGTTTCAAATGTGACAGTCCTATGAATATATGTTTAATTGATAACGTATTTGTTACCATAATGTGTGCTTGCAATTGCCCATTCGTCATCTATGCTCCTTTTTTCTTCACAGAAATCAGACATTTTCTTCCTTCACACTCTGCCCCGAGCTGATCTATGTCAGGTCGGATGGACTCTGGCCAGCTCCGAGCAGCGGGACCCGTGGGCAAGTGGACTGGAGGAGGGATGTGATCTACTGTGGGCTGGTAAGATTTCACAAGCGATTTGGCAGATGTGAGGAGAGAGCTCTTCCTTCCTTTTCTGTAAGGGCTCCAAGGACAGTTTTCTCTTTTTCCTGTTGAATCCTGTAAATGAAATGCTGGACCTCACAAGGAGGATGAGTGAGAAGAAACTCACTAATTTAATCCAGTGTTTGTATAGTAAAACAGATGATGTTATTTATTCAGAGAGGGCACTATGAAGCCGGGTTTTTATGAGAGGATCAACCTACGGCAGTGTTATTTTGCAAGACTCCAAGAGGCAAGGAGTGCTTTGCCTAGACTGCCCTTCCTACATGCACGAGTGAAACCGGGGCAACCAGAACTTAAGAAAATGACTGCACAGTCACTCTCTGTGCGCGCAGTGCCTCATGCTGAACTCTCCAACTTCATCATTAGTTTATTTATGATGTTTTGATTTCCTGTTTTTATTAGAATGGTTGGTTACTAAATAAACTTTTTAAATGTACTAAGTAAATAGTTTTAACTGTTACAGGTCCCAGAAATAAATGCAAAATTCTCTAGCATTTCTAAACCAACATTTGAACCTAAAAGTCAGAATTAATGGAAGAAACTTTAAGTTGCCAAGAGACTTAATATTTGAAAACTAAATACAGTGTGAAAGTTAGCAAAATAAATTAGAACGGAAAGCAGGATTTATTTATAAAAAGTAAACATGAATCAAGTCTTAAATAGAAAAGTAAGTATTTAATCTTGAAGTCTAGAGAAACATATAATGAGTGAGATAGAGGTTGAACAAACTATGTAATAATAGTTTTATTTATATAATGATCCATTCCCCTTAGACTGTTCTATTTTTCCACATTAAAATATTATATATAAAATATTTACTAGTACTTCCTCATAGCCATGAATAATGATGATAGTGGGTAATATTACGAAGTACTTACTAGGCACCAGGCACTGTTCTTCTATAATTCTGTTTATTTTCACTAGACCTAATCTTAATAACCTTCAAAAAGGAAACTATGCATCAAAGAATAATAACTTGAAAGCTGGAAGGTGGGAGACCGGAATTTGAACTCAGTCTGTTTCCAAAATTTATGTGGGGAACGAAATTACATGAACCCCAAGAGCTCAGGTGTTAACAATAATTTACTGTTCAGGGGGGTACAGTGAACTTACTGTTCACTACAGGGGGGTACAAATCTATGTTTGAGATGATGTACTTGCAATTATCAGGCTCTGTTCAGTTAATGATTACCTTCTCTTGATGTGCAATCTTTTTTAAAAAATTGAATTCTTTATTGGTACATCTTATATACAGCTCGCAATCACACTCAACATTGGGGAGTTTGTACCAGTATAAGACACAAGTTAATTCTCATTTTTACCCATATCCCTACCTACCCACAACCCCCGGTCCTTATACACATGTTATTTCTTTTTCTTTCCAAACCATATGTATTCTTTCCCCTTATTACATTCCCCCACCGCATTCCCTTTGAATATTTCCTATTTTACAAAATCTATCATACAGGGCCGGAGGATTAGCTCAGCGGTTCTGGCACTTGCCTTGCAGGCGCAAGGTCCTGAGTTCAATCCTGGTAACCACGTACAATGCTGGGCATGGAGACTCACGCCCACCAGCAATCAACCAGCAATCAGCACCACATACCACAGTGCCGGGCGTGGTGGCTCACGCCTGTAATCCCAGCACTCGGGAGACAGAGACAGGAGGATTGCTGAGTTCCAGGCTTGCCTGGGCTACATAGTGAGCTCAGAGCCAGCCTGAACTACAAAGCGAGACCCTGTCTCAAAAAAAAAAAAAAATCTATCATACATTCTAGAACTCATTTACATCTACAGATTCTCAAACCAGAGAAAAGATATAGTATTTACATATCTATGATCTATTTATTTCACTTATTAGTGTGTTCTCCAGGTGTATCCATTTGCACATAGATGAATGGAACTTGCGGTTTTTTTAAGGCAGAGTAATACTCTATTTTATTTAAAAAAACACATTTTCTTTATCCAGTCTCTAATTGATGAGCATCTGGGTTGTTTTCAAGATTGGGCTATCACAAACTGAGCTGCTATGAACATGAATGTACATATGTCATTACAATATGAATCTTTTAGTTCCTTTGGGTATATTCCTAGCAGGGGAATAGCAGGGTCAAAAGACTGCTAGACTTAATTGCCAAATTTAGTAGTGTTGCTGGATACAAGGTCAGTGCCCAAAAATCAACAGCCCTTCTATACACAAGCAATAGACTTACTGAAAGAGAAACTGGGGAGTCAATCCCTTTCACAGCAGCACCCAGAAAAATGAAATATCTAGAAATCAATCTAACAAAGGACATGCAAACAGTCTTAATGAAAATGCCCATTTAATTAGTAAATGTAAAAATAGTAAACAAAGCAAGGTTGTCATTATGTCATTTCTTCTTAAATTGAAGAAAAGACTGTCAATTCAGCACAGGAAAGATAATTTCTTTAGCATTACTAATTTTCTATTAGTCTATGTTTTGTTCAGTTACCTTCATTTGTTCAATGTCAAGGCAAAAGTATGACAATGACTTGGATACCCAGAAGTCTACGCCACAGAAATAAGTTTTCATGAATAATATGAAGTTAAGTTGAACTTAAATGGGGGGGGGGCTGTTGGGATGTGAAGAGTGGGTTATCTCCGTGATATTCTGGGCCACAGGTTACAACCTTAGTCCAGTTTTTACCAAGTACCAGCCCAACCCAAATTGAGGTACACACTACAACACATGAGATCATTGCTCTCAAAAGTATCATGGTTGTGAAAGATAGGGAGAAAAAGGACAATTATCATATATTAAAGGATGCTAAGAAGATACTAAGAATAAAAATAGTATGGTCACTTGGAATAAATGCTGGAATGTAAAGAGGATACCCTTGGGAAAACAGAAAGGACCTGAACCAAGTCACTAGTTTAGTTGTTTGATGTCAATGTTAAATTTTTTAGTTCTGAGAAATGTACAGCATTTGATGTGTGTATATTATGCGTGGTCACATAGGACCTCAAGAATAGAAGGCAGATGAAAGTGATATGACACTATTGTGGTAAAATTTCTATAAATCAATATTATTTAAAAGAAATGTTGAAGTAAATCAATACATAAGTTAACAAGCAAGCAAATATATCATCTCTCTCCCTGAAAAGGAAAGATTGAGACTGTTTCTACATGAAGATTCAAAGTGACCACTGTCTCACTTACTTTTCTGTCACTGCTGAGACAAAATACTAGATACCCAAAGTTAAAGGGGGAAAAAGGTTTATTTAGCTCAGTTCATAGCGGGCTCAGTTCCTAACTGGCTGGCTCAGGGCAGAGTGATATGTGGTGGCTGCAGAACAGCAAAGGCAACAAGAGAATGTAACAGAACCTTTTGGCTTCTCTTATTCAGACTTCTGGGACTACTGCAGTGCCAAACGAGTCTGCTGGTTTAGTAATAGCACACACTTAATCGAAGCATCACACACTCTACATTCAGCCATCACACAAGGCTTTGAGGGGACTTCTAGACCCAAAGCATAACAAACACTATGAACTTATTCACACGCGATGGCACGAAATAAAGCAACACCTGTCACCATGGCAAAAATGATATCTCCCTAGTGATACTATCAAAAATGCTTATTGGCTCTTATATATGTTGGGCTGAAGGATGTCTTTCATTAAGACTTGATCTGATTTATCACCTAATCCAAAGTGGTAGTGGTATAGACAGGGTCAGAGTACAAATTCCGCTGTGAAGTTCTAACAGCAAACTTGTTTAAGATTTTAAACATACATATTATTGTGTGTCCCCAAAAAGCAGGCTGTTCTGAAAATCAAAGTGAGGAAATGTTTATTTGGTCTTCTGTTTGTGCTTTGAATGGCAATGATTGAATAATTTTTGTTATTGCTCTTAATGACTGAAAAATAATAGTCCTGGATTCTCTGTGCAGTGGCTGTGAAGTCAGATATAATTGTTCCAGCAACTTACACATGCGTAACACTGAAATACCTGCCGGTCCCGCTTCTTCCTCCCATCCCAAGTCACCATCTAAATAAATCCTTCTACTGACTGACCTGAGTCGCTTCGCCTCCCTTCCGCTTCATCCATATGCATGTTTTCTTGGAAAGAAGCCATTTGGTTAGAATAAACTAAGAATAAAATATTTACCTTTGATTTTGACGTTATTCTTTTTTCTCATTATTTTCTTCTCATAATACTTCAATATTATTACCTAGTGACTTAGCAGCTAAAATAAATAAAACTATGTTAAATGTTCTTATAAGGAATAATGGTTCAATTTCCAAATCTCATCAAATTCTCGCTTTGAAATGAGGTTTCTGAGCCTCTTGCCTGCCTTATTGTGAAGTGACGCTTTTTGCTTTATGGTTGGTCACAATTTACATCCCTTTTCTGAAAATGGCATCAAATAACGTGCAAATGCTCTAATGCATTTTCCAAGAAAAATATTTTTTTTAATGGCTCCTAATGAACCCCTGCTTTATGCAGGGTGTGAAAAGTTGCCAAGATGTGTAAAACAATTAGGATGACAAAAAGCACGAGTTTTAAAAAGCCATTTCACTTGTGTAATATGTATGAAAATCCAGAATAAATCCTAGGGGAAAAATTAATTTTAATAAGCTTTCTTCCTACTTAAAGGCTGTGTAAATTGAAGGCATGAAGAATGGTTTGTTAATGGGTCAGGAATAATATGAGAGTTTGATACAGTGGAGAGAATCTATTTCGGCATCAACTTGTTACTATTCTTTTGAACTGTTGAGGCAATTGAGTATTTATTAGAGTAACCATTTGTTATGTCTCCTAAAAGCACAATACTAGGTAAAAAATAAAGTGATATCTTAAGTAATTTTTATGAAGGTATATTTCATTGGTATTGGAGAACATTGGTTATGCTGTATGTCAAATACAGCCGAAATCTGTTCCTTAAAACTTTCACCCTCATAGCTTAAAAATGATCACATTTTAAAGCATTTTAAATGTAGGAATAAATAAAATATACAACAATGACTTATTTGTAAGTAAATATTACAGAACAAAGAGAATATTATTGACTTATTTTTAAATAAATATTGAGCAGAAGCTATAATACATAACTCTATCATGAAATGTATATGTATATATATATATATATATATATATATATATATATGTTGTTGTTGTTATTGTTTGTTTGTTTGGTTTTTTTTTTAGACAGGGTCTCACTTTGTAGTTCCAGCTGGCTCTGAGCTCACTCTGCAGTCCAGGCAAGCCTCGAACTCAGCAATCCTCCTTTCTCTGTCTCCCGAGTGCTGGGATGACAGGCGTGCGCCACCACGCCCGGCACTGAAATGTATATTCTTTAAGCATAACTAAAACAAAACTTTAATATAATTTAAAATAGTTAAAAGTCAAGTTTATAGTGTAGCACTGAAGATGCATAAAGATTTCCAGAATATTTGTTTTTACTAAGTACATGTGTCCAAGAGTTTTCTTTGTCTTTTATTCGACATTTAACTTCCAGAAGAACCAAAAGGTGACTAGTAATTTTAGAAAAAATTACCAAAATCGAAACAAAGCAAACCAAAGAGATTGTTCCCATAATTATCCCAGCTATTGTGGAAATGTGCAATAATAAACTTCTTAAGAATTTAGGCTTTAGGATCATGATGTTACGGTTCTGATGTTATAGTCTCAGCTCCTTATTAACATTGAGATTTTTTTATTTGAGACAGAGTCTCACTTTGTAGTTCTGGCTGGCCCTGAGCTCACTATGTAGCCCAGGCAAGCCTGGAACTCAGCAATCCTCCTGCCTCTGCCTCCCGAGTGCTGGGATGACAGGCGTGAGCCACCACACCCGGCAACATTGAGATTTTGGCTCCGTAACGTGTCCTCCATTTTTTGAATTTGTAGTGTAGAATAACTGTTAATGCTCTGTACTTCATTGGGTGAATTTGTGATTGGATAATAATTGGATTTGGCACTTAATTAAAACTATTTCTTTACAGTGGTTATAAATGACTAAGTTTCAATATCTTGAGAGATGGTGATAGGCACTTAATATTATGTGTGAGCAACGCATCCTGCTAATCATCAAATGTGGAAATATTACCTCATCTTGGATCTCAGATAGAATGTTTTCTTGCTCCTAAAAGTCACGGCATATAGCTCTTGCCAGTGAGGTGGCGCCTCAGAGAGAACGCAGGACAGTGTTACGCTTAGAGGCAGGGAGGGGAGTGGAAGGGTTGTTTCTGGAACGAGGCATGAGAAGCTACTGGAGTTCTTCTAATATTCTGCTCTTGATCCTGATGATGATTACATGAGTATTCACGCTGGGAAAATTCACTGAGCCATTAGAATTTGCTGAGATTTCTGTTTGTACTACAGTAAAAGATTTAGTTTGTAGCCCATAACTATCCATACCTTTTGACTGTTTTATTTTCCTATTCTTCTTACACTTCTTGCATACACACACTATATGTATCATCTGTTTTCTCCATTAGCTTCAAATTCTGTATAATCCATATTGAATGGGTCCGTTTTATTCACTGTTATATTTTCAACACCTGGTTAAAAAACCTCTGTAACATTGTAGGCAATTGAAAGATATCAATAAATTTTTAAAATTGTAGAGTAATGAATACAGAATGAATATATTGTAAAGGAAATGAGAAAGGTATAAGCAGACAGTCTGGATAAAAATATTGTACTCCCATTAATTGATAAATAATTAAGAGATATATTGATATAGGTACTACCTACATCGTCATCTAACTCTTGTCCACTTACATAAAAATGGTAAGAGCACTTTTAATAACAGATGAATCCACATACTAAAAGTAGCAGAAAAATTCTGTTAAAGACCAAGTTTTGGAGCCTTAGGCAGTTTGGTTGTTCGTTTAGACTAATTTCTGCTCCTACACAATCTCACAATGCAAACAATTGCAAAAGTGGGTGTGGCATGTTTCAAGTAAGTTTTAGTCTCTTTGAAATTAGGTAGCAGAATAAGAAAAAATTGCAAAATAAAGCATTGGGATCAAGGTTTCTAAAGGTTTCTTAGTATAACTGAACCCTCTTACTTGATGAAAATATTTAAACACTGTAATCACTAATCATCAGTGCTGTAATTTCTAATTTGTTCTATTTCATTATTGAAAATTCTTAATCAGTTACTGATATATGGATCTACTGAGAACAATGTTATAGGAAAATGAAAAAATGGACTAAAACATGGGTTTTGTCAAGATAATAAAGCACAATCTGCTCAAACAAGAACAAAGGAGGATGAAAACAATTATCCCCTTCCTGACATTATGAATTTATTTACTTGCCTGCGTTGCCTTCGACAAATCACTTTACTGAAAAAGTTCTTACTGATTGTTAACTTTAAACATTATGCAATAACACATATTTATGGAGAATACAAATTAAACTAGAATATTTTACTAATAGACATGAAAAAATGAAGACAGTTGTCACTAAAATAGCCATTTTATACTCAGACATAACTAACATTTATCAAGTACCTGCATGAAGATGGACTTGTATATACAGTGCTAATTGCTCCTGTAAAATATAGTACATTGTTACCTTATTTTAGCCTCACTTAAATGCTACTGGATATTATCCTATCTGAAGGAAGGAATGGGAACTCATGGGGAATTAGGAACCAGACAGTGTCACATGGATCCCAATGTATTAAGGTCTAATGATCTATAATCCTAACTTCCCTTAGTATATGATTCAAAGGGGACATCATATGCATCCATTAACAGCTAGATTCTAGGGCTAGAGATTTCGCCCAGTGGTTCTGGTGCCTGCCTAGCAAGTGCAAGGTCTTGAGTTCAATCCTTGGTAACCACATACAGCAATATCGGGTGTGGTGATTTATGTCCACCAGCAATCAGCACCACATACCACAATACTGGGCGTGGTGGCTCACACCTGTAATCCCAGCACCCAGGAGGCAGAGGCAGGAGGATTATGGTGAGTTCAAGACTAACTTGGGCTACATAGTGAGCTCAGGTTCAGCCTGAACTACAAAGCGAGACCCTGTCTCAAAAGCAAAAAAAAAAAAAAAAAAAAAAAAAAAAAAAAAAAAAAAAAAAAAAAAAAAAAAAAAAAAAAAAAAAGCAGATAGAAATGCACAGAAAAAAAAAATTAGAAGGAAAAATGAGGGAGAGAATTTCTCCCAAATGAATGGTAGATTCTAAAATACATATCCAGAAACTGCAAAAAACACCTATTAGGATAAGTGTCCCCCAAATGGCATCTACTTATACCATTTTTAAGTACAGAAAATCAAAATTTAAAAATATTTATGAAAGAAGGGAGAGGAAATAAGCTCAGTGCCTGTTGAAGAACAAAGAAAAGAATTCCCTCTGCTTCTCAGACACTATTCAAGTAAGAAAAAAGGAAGGAAATATTCAGCGTGGGGAGAAATAAATCACTGACCCAGAATTCTGACTCCTGTAAAATGACTCTTCAAAGTGAATGAGAACAAGAATTTTCTCGGACAAATAAAACTAGAAGTTCCTTGTTGCCACTAGAAATGCCTTTGAAAGGGTTCTTTAAAAGAGTTCTTCTGGGAGAAGGAAAAGATAAAAAGTATAACTCTTTCTGAAAAGCATAAGAAAAGGAATAAATAGAAATAAAATAAAAACCGTTTTAGTGTTAATTGATCTAATAATCAATAATTTGCTCAAATAATGGAGGCTCACCCTTAAACATTCAATGTGCTTAGATTTTAATGAAAAATTAAAGTTAGAATCACAGGAGCTACCCCTGACCTGGCCTAAGAGGCCGTACACTGCAGTGCTGCTGTTGTTTACCTCAGGCCCGCGGGGCTGCCGGAACCGGAAAGCATTGCAGTGTCGCGAGAGTGGAACTACCACAGGCCTCTGGCCCAGGAAGAGAGAGAAATGGTTTCTGCTAAGCAGGTATCATTTTTCCTCTACTCTACAGTCCAAAATGTTGTCAAACCACTGGAAACTGGGGATCATCTGTACCAGCAACAATGTATGTGGTGTCATGTCCTTTCTAAAGTGTATGCTTCCCTGTGTGTGTCTTTATGTTTACTAGTATCTAAGTGAGACCAGTAGGTAGCAGTGATTTTAGAGACGAGAAAGAGTTAACATTGCAGTCACTGAAAAATAAGCAAATGGGGTTTCTGCTACTCTTACAGTAGGCAGATTAGGAGGAGATGATAATAGGGCAAATGAGTTGCTGGAAATGCCTTTGCTATCACAAAGTTTGCATTTCTGGCAGTAGGGTTTATTTGAAAACAGGGTACATCTTCCAGGCTCAGAGGCCCACGGCCCTGACCCACCGAGTCTGGCAGGGGCTTCATTCACCTCAGGCAGCGTGAACATACCTGAAACCTCAGAAAGGAGTAACCCGGGGAACTGAAATTTCCAGAAGCCAATCTACTTTTTCTCAATTTTGTTAGACTTTGCATAGTTAAAAAGCTTTCAATAAGGAGAAATTTAGGATTACCTAATCCAGGGATGGCGAACCTGTGGTACTTGTGCCACTGTGGGCATGCCACACCTTCTGTCCGCAAGTGTGTCCAATGTGTGAGTTGTTTTTTTCTAAATGAAACCTCAGTATTCGAGTCTAATTACAATGCTGAGTCTTTGTGATAACCCTGTAGGTTGGGGCACTAGGTCTCTAACAAATTCTCCATGACTGACTTAATCCAGTCACCTCATATTACAGATAAAGAAACCGAAGTGCAGGCAATTTCAGGGATTATCCAAATGCACAGTCAGGTGATGGCAGAGCTAAAACTGCACTGCAGGCTTCTGGCTGAAGCAAGGAGCACTTTTGTCCTGGACCGTGCTTTGATTTGGTGTAGACTTTGCGTTGTGAAAATATACCGTTAACCACAAACCCAGAGCTTAAAAGGTTTTGAAGAAACCTTAAAGGAAATCAAGTTGTTTACTCCCTGATAACTTTTAAACTGGATATTTATTTTATGTCTTCACGATTTACTTACGTATGTGCATTTGCCCCACCTGATCTCCGACCAATCTCTGGCCATGGTTGTGGAAAGAACAGTTCCTCACGCCACAGAGTCAAAGTCTTAATGATGCACCTCTAATAAAGTATGTAATTCTACTTATCAAATATGGAGCCCTATCAGACCAAAATATCTTCAAGTAAGTGGTCCTTTGAACAATGTCGACCTCAGTTTATAAGTTTATAAAATTTCAACAATAACTAATGTGTGAACGCATGTGGATAGGGTTTTTTTTAGAGACAAAAATAGTATAAAAAATAAACTTTTGAGGAAGACACAGGTTAAAGCTAACAGCAAGACATCATTTGGGGCAGTCTTACTGCTTCATCACCCAGAGAAAGCCCACGAGGGCCACACTAGTAGGTCAAAGGAACCAACAAGGGAAATGTTCAATTACTTTGCTCTCACCTGCCCTAAATAACTATTCACTACACCCCACAAGAGAAAACATCTATTAATAGTATTTTTCCATTATTTTCAAATAGCTTAAATTTATGAGCTGTATTTGTCAGGCTAAGTAAGTTATTTCTGGCTGTGTATTAGGCACTGAGAAAATGCTTTAATTCAGTAAAATGTAAGGTTTATTCAGAAGCCCCAATCATTTTCTATTATAAAATATCCTAAGGATGAGATCTAAATGGAAATAGATTAATAATTTAGGAAGTAGCCGGGCGTGGTGGCTCACACCTGTAATCCCAGCACTCGGGAGGCAGAGGCAGGAGGATTGCTGAGTTCGAGGCTTGCCTGGGCTACATAGTGAGCTCAGGGCCAGTCTGAACTACAAAGCAAGACCCTGTCTCAAAAAAAAAAAAAAAATTTAGGAAACAGTTTAATTTTTGAGTACAGTTCAGCCTTTCACTATTTAAATAATGGAAAATATTTAACGCCAATTTTAACGTCCTCATTTACATTAAAGTACTCTTATCTGACTATCTTGTAGTTATATATCAAGTTTATTTAGGCAACTCTCTAGTTAGTTTCCCCTAAGCCAATTAATGGATAGTTAGACCAAATGCCACATGATAACTAGAGTTGCTTAAATCCAGAAAGATAAAGAATGCTCCCTTAGGCAGGGTAGGAAACCGATGTGGACAAAGCTGAGGGATGCATTTCAATATTCTTATTTGAATACGTTGGGAGAAAGACTGTGCCCTCACTGAGGATAACAAAGGACAGCCGCAGGGTACCTGGGTGGAGACAGAAAACACTTGGTTCAGGATGCCGCGCTATCAGTTGGGGGAGGGATCAGCAGGCGAATTTAATGAACTGCAAAAACTAACTTGAAGTGAAAGTCAGGGCTAGAAAGTAGTTTGTGATTGTCACCCAAATCATAAGGCTGTTTAAAAATAAATGGAGGTCGCAGAATTGTAAAACTGTCAAGAAGCAAGTTAATGATGATAATTGCACATGTAGATGCTTGATTTTCAGATGAGCATGAGTAGGTGCAGCTGCAGTACTTTTCCTGAGTTAATTTTGAGAAAAAGTTATTAAAGTATGAAATACACAGTTTATATTTGCCATTTGTTCACTTTTTCTTTTGTGAGGCATACAAATTAACAGAAAATGGAAAAAAAAAGCCTGTCAACTGAATCTCTAAAAAAAAAAAAATAAGAAAATATGACTGTATGTTTCCAGAGCAGTCATTTATCATGTCGGCTCAACTCTAATAGTTCTATCCATGAGTTAGAATGTTAAGGTCACCATTTGATATAGAAGAAATTGGAAACCACCGGTGAGAGCAAATGTTAGCAGGTCAGTGCACACTGGATCTGAAGGTCCTCAGGAGTCATGTGGAGATTGCATGTGTAAGGTCATGTAATCAGATTTCTCATGGGTTACGTTAATAGAGAGGCAACCTCAAATTGAAAAGCAAAACTTCGTGGTGGTAGCTTAGAAACTGTAATGCCAGTTCTCTTTACGAGACCCGTTGTATTAATGGTTAAATCTGGTAAAACAGTGCAAGCTATTTCTCCTGATCATTTGTTTTAAAAATTTTTAGGGCAACACAGGCTTTTATTTCTGCCTCAACTTGTCTCTTGCATGTTGTTGAACTGAACTTCATAGATGTCCAGACTGTGGTGCTGCAGGTGCGGTGTATGTCCTGGGTGGGCTGTCTACAGGGGAAAGCTGCTCTCTATCAGGTAGTTGGTTTAAACTGAAAACACCACAGGTGTGAGTATTTTGATAAGAAAGTTTGTATAAGTATCTTGACCTTTTAGAATTGCCAAGGCTTCACTGAGATTTCCATTTACAAATGCATATTATTAACCTTATTAAAGTCACTAATAGTTATTAATAATTATCATGAACCTTCATAGAGTTCGTAACTCTTCAACAGTTTATGAATGAGTACTTCCAGGGCTGAGGCTCAGAGCAGCAACTTTAGAGATATGAGAAAGAATGAGGATAAAAATTGGTTCTTTCATGATGCCCATCTTCGAAGGGGGTGAGATGAGAGAATAGATCTAGGCACAATTAAATTGTGGTATTTGGATTTACAGTAGAATATTATGTGTTTTTATATTTCCTAGTGAATTTTTTTTGTCCAGCGCTATGTGCTTAATTGCTCCATATTCCACAATAAAGATACCAACAACTTTGATATAAATAGCATGTAAGATAATAGAATATTATTTGAAATTAACAGTTAAAATTTGTTTTAAACACAATTACAGTATATTATCAAAATTCTTAATCAACTTAATTTTTTCAAAATTCTAAGTTATAGCACAGAAAACAAAACTAGTTCCCAAATTAGAGGTTTAGCACTTGTATTTCCTTACCCACGATGGCTTTTTACAGGTGTTTGAATTTCCAGACCTTGAGTTTCTTGCATTAACTCAAACATCATGTCCTCAAAGAAGTCATCCTTTACCACGCTATTTAAATTAGGCAATATCCTCTGTTATTCTTCGCTATACCTCCTTGTGTTTTTTTTAACCCTATAGCACACATAAATACATTCTATTTGTTTGTTTTGAGACAGGGTCTCCCTTTTTAGTTCAGTCTGGTTTCACTCACTATGTAGCTCAGGCTGGCCTTGAACTCATAGGGATCCTTCAGCCTCTGTCTCCAAGAGTGCTGGTATTACCACCACACCTGGTTAACACAGTATTTTTAATTACATAAATATTCACTCATTTACTCACAGACTGACATTTCCTCTCTGTAGACTCTCAGCTCCATAAGTAGAGGCGCTATGTTGCTCTTGTCTGTTGCTGTAGTCTCATTTTCTGGCCGCATCTACATGTGTATGATTGAGTGAGTAAATGGGTCTACAACATAAAAGTCTATACAAGGGTAAGGGCTATACAAAGCCTAAAGCCCTGAGACAGAAACTAGATCAGTCCCTGGAAAGAGGCCAGTTGGTGTATGTACCTTACCAGAGAAGAACAAAGAAGATAGGTATTCATATAAGCACTAATTTATGGAGAAAGGCATATGAGTACACGTAACAGTTTGTAATTGTTAAACTAGATAAGACTGACCCCCTGCTACTTAATGCAGATCTGATTTCTCCGGGGTGGGTAGGACAGTCAACTTCTATGGCCACAAAGGGCTTTTAGTCTAAAGATGTATCCAGGAAGGTTTTTCCATTTGTGTTTTCTGCGTGCTCCATGAAACGTGGATCATTTAGTTCAACCGAAATTAGTTTTGTGGGTGAACTGAAAGACCTAACTACTGTTCTTTATCTTTAAGTTCATAAAATTTCAAAATCATTATTCATTTTCAAATTTCCAGAGATGAATTACCACTGGTGGCCACATCCTGTTAAAGATTATTACATTTAGCAGGGAGTTGCCTAGAGTCCATGAGTCACGTTGTTATTTTAATTAAAATAGTAAATTCACTGCAGTTTTAGTCATATTATTTTTCTTAGATACTGTCCTCACAGGATTTTATTGATCTGCCAGAATGCCCTGCTTCAAGGTGATTTTACAAAGAGAAATTTGTTACATTTTCAGAAACGAGGTGAATGTACAAAATTGGGCCAGAAATGAATAAAACATTAAAAGTGAAAATTTTTTTATCAAAGTCAAATCAAGAGAGAGATATTCTCTTTTTCATTCCATCTGTCCCAATAGCACCGACTATAGTAAGACACTAGTTCCCTTTTTGTGTGTCTATTTTTAATGGACATATCTGAAGAGCTCAGAATTTAATTTTCACCTAGAGATTAAAGCGGTGGCAACCCAGACTTTACTCTGGAATTACAGAAGTGGGTTGATGGCATAGAGTCCACATATAGATAAGCCCTCCCCCTTCAATACATCCTCAAGCACACTCCTCTCCGTCTAGTAGATACTTCTGGAGAGCTTCCGGCCAACCTGATTCTGCTATTTCTTTCTTTCTTTTTTTTTTTTTTTGTGGCAGAGATTTCAGTGCATTTTTAGAACACACATAAATTTATTTTAACTGATTTATATAAAAACACCAGTCTACATGTTAACGGCATACCATGTCAGGCTTCCACACATGCACCCATTGCTCAATGTTTAAATGGAGTTCAGTAGCTCTCTGCATGATCTTCAGTAGAAGAAATTCCACCAAAAATTCTGGGCAGCCCGTTCGGAGGGAAAACCTTGAGAATCCCAGAGGAGACCTGTGAGGTAGCCGAGACACCCATGCGTCTCCAGCACTGCTAGGCCGCGTGCCCGCCCTCGCTAGCGGCGGGAGCCAGAGCATGCAGCCGAGGGTGCTGACTGCACAGGTTTCGGGCTAAAGCGGAGCATGCGGACATTAGGCGCTGACTGCAGCTAGATTGGTTAATGACTGGTATCATCTAAATGAGGTGGCAAGCTGAAAGACTCATAATCTCTCCCCATGCGCAGATTTTAATTAAATAATTATAATGTCCTTGTTGTAATTATTTATCAGTAACTGTGCTCCTGAGTATTGCCTCTTTTTGCCTTCTGTCTGCTCAGCTAAACAATGAAACACGTGCTTGACAAAGACAAGGGAAAAGTAAATGATTCTTATCTACTTGTAAGACTGGAAGAGTTATGTCAGTAATGCAAGATTCTTGGCTTTGAATCTGTAATTTTGTTCACTGAGGAGAGAGAATCTTCATTTTCTCATCTATCATATGACATTCTTAGACTTGATATTTAGGGAGTTTGTTTTCTAATATTTGGCTCTTACGATCTCTAAAGAAGATCGAGAATATGAGCAGAAGGCACAGCTTTCTATTATCTTTTTGAAAACATTGTAGCAACTATAACCCTCGTATTTTGGCATCTATATGATTTCTACTAGGTTTGTTCTAGTCCCTTTCCTCACAGCTGGGACCAAAGCCATGCCACATGAGTTTAAAGAGAACAGGTTTATTTTTGATTCAGATTTTAGAAGTTTTTGTCCACATCTGATTGGCAGGCTTCTACAGAAAATGACATGGCAGAAGGGTCTGAGCAGGGAAAACTGCCTACTCTGTGGAGACAGGGAAGCAGAGAGAGAAAGGAGAGCCAGGACAGGAAACGCAACCTTCCAGAACACACCCCTCGATCTCCCTCTTTGTCCGAGACCTCGCCTCCCGACACAGGCGGCTGAAACAACCCATAATCCAAACACATTCTAAACACCTCCTTAAAATCAGGGCCAGGTTTTATCTGAACCATAACAGGATCTGTGCAATCAACAGCCTATAACATAACGTGAGTCTCAAACAGTAAGTAAACTTTACAAACTACTCAAAAAACAACAACAAAAAAATCATTAAATGATGGTTTTTTGGTGATAATATCCACGATGCCTCGGGAGAGGACAGACATGATGATTCATGGCTCAGAAATGAAATAAGAAAAAAATAAAGGGGATGTATTTCAATCAGGTAAAAGAAAGATCTCTATGATTGACTTTTATTCTCTAAGAAAAATTTAGTAAATAGTCATTACCATTCTCCATTACCTCTGGGGTTTAAAAACGAAGGAAGAGGCTTTAACAATGATTCGTGAAAATTAATTTATCGTAACTACATCTTGGACATGAGCAGGGTTTGTAAGCCACTGTTTTATTATGTTTATCTCCAAGTCACTGCCCTCTCCTACTTCAGTACCCCAACCCATGTTGACTGAATCTTAGATTATAGCAAAACATAGGTTCTGACGGTACCCTGGGAAAAGCATTTGTATTTCATTTGGAAATATGAAAGACAAAAATATTTTAACAGTGATAGAGTAACTGGGATGATGATTTTTATTAAGAGTCAGTGAATATATTTTTCCAAGGAAGTTCTTTCAGTTTGAGCCAGAAAGATCATCATCAAGTGTGACTACATAGATTAAGATAAATCTAACTTCCAAGGTTACAAGAGATAGCAAAGAAATAGGGAGATTTATTTGTATTTATGTTATGAATATAGATTTTGTGTGGGGTGGAACAAAGCCAATATATGGCTTTTTTAACTTCTGTTAATTGGTGTTCATACTTTTATGTCACCTTGTCTATTTCAGTCTAGAATTACTCCTAATATTTTTCCCCCTTTTTTGGGGCATATATGTCCAGCTGTTGGAGAGTCATTTGAAAGACATTTTTTTCTTTCACTGTATTGATTCTTTTACAGAGATTCATCAATTATGCTTGTGAAGGTCTAATTCTGACCTTGACCTGTGTCCCATTCCTCTGTTCATTCAGTCATTTATTCCTTGTTTCAGAAACACACCACAGCCTTAATGTCTGCGGCCCTCTAGCTGGTCTCATAATCAGATAGTGCCATTCTGCCATTTTCTCCATTATTTATTCTCTTTTCTGTCTCTCCATCCAAACTTTGAAATAATGTTTTTATACACACAACGTAACTTTCTGGAATTCAGATTTGAATCACATCTACTGGTATATAAAAAGACAATCCACACTTTATATTAATTCTGGATTATTTTTCCTAATAATTTCTTTGAAATTTTTGTTTCTGTTTTCACAAAAGTAGCATATAATTATACATTTTGGCAATGCTTTCACAGAAAAATTATTTATATTATAAATTGATTTTTTTCTTTCTCTATGGCCTAGAACAGTCCCTACAAATTGGACATTATTTCTTACACTGAAGTGTTTATAGAATTTAATACTAAAGTCAGTATCATGTATGGTTTTTTTTGAGAGGCTTTTAATTACATATGCATAAACTGGACATGGTGGTACATGGCTGTAATCCCAGAATTTGAGAGGCTGAGGTAGAAGGATTGTCTATGAAGCCAGACTGGACTACATAGTGAGTTCTATGCTAGCCCAAAATACATAGTGAGACCCTAGCTCAAAAAAAAATCATTTTCTTTATTGGATACATAACAGTTAATATTTTCTTTTTTGCTATGTTCACTTTCATCATTTCTATTATTTCAGGAATTTTTCATTTGTGCAAAGCCTGAGATTTATTGTTATAAATATACTCACATCATCATTTTAAAGGTAGCCCACAAGTTTTGCTAATTATTTTCATTATTTTTCAGTCAAATATTTCCTAATTTTCAGTGTAATTTCTTTTTTATCCAGTGACTATCCAGGAATAAATTACATCATATAAAACATTTATATTTATTTCCAGTGGTCTTTCGGTCATTGATAATTCAAATTTGTTTCATTGTGATTTTAATTTTAGTGAGTTAGGGAACTGGTATGTTTCAGAATAAGGTAAATTTTTTTAAATGATTAATTTTCATCTAAAAATATTCTATTGTTGTATCCATTGTTCCCTATATGTTTATCATGCTAAGTTGCTTAACAGGTTTATTCATTTTTTTAATCTACATGTTCTTCCAATTTGTGAGAAAGGTATTAGGTTTTTTTTTTTTTGAGACAGGGTCTCGCTTTGTAGTTCAGCCTGGCTCTGAGCTCACTATGTAGCCCAGGAAAGCCTCAACTAAGCAATCCTCCTGCCTCTGCCTCCTGAGTGCTGGGATTACAGGCTTGAGCCACCATGCCAGGCACTGTGGAATGTGGTATTGATGGCTGGTGGGCGTGAGTCACCACACCCAGCATTGTGTGTAGTTACCGGGATGGAACTCAGGACCTTGCACTTGCGAGGCAGGTGCCGGAACCACTGAGCTAAATCTCCGGCCCTCTACTTTTCTTATATTATCATTTGCTACAGAAAGATTACTTACCCCAATGAATGTACAAAAAATTTTGATGAGGGCCAAAAATTTAGCTCAGTGGTTCCGGTGCCTGCCTAGCAAGTGCAAAGTCCCTGGTTCAATCCCCAGCATTGTATGTGGTCACCGGGATCGAACTCAGAACCTTGTGCTTGTGAGGCAGGCACTGGAACCACTGTGCTAAATCTCCGGCCCAAGGTATTAGATTTTTGATAAATTGTAGATTTGATTGCTTTCAAATTGTGTTGTGTTCTTATTTTATATATTTTGGAAATACTAGCAGATGAATACAAATTTAGAATTATTACCCTTTCATGATGGAGGATAAACAGGAAATATTCATAACTTTTCTTGCTTAAAATCTACTTTCTTTCATTTCAATGTGCCTATACCAACTATGTTCTGTTTGTTGTTATAATAGTATTGCTGTATTAGTCTCCTTGTGTTGCCACGACTGAGTAAACACCACAGAACTGGTGATTTATGTATAAAATTCATTGCTCTGAAGACAGTAAGGCCAGACTGAAGGCCCTGACTAATTCCAGTCTGGTGAAAAACCTTACTCTATCTGTTTTAAAGATGGCATCCTATTACGTGTTCCCTTAAAATGGAAGGCGGCAGGACAAGAGAGGCAAACTTTCTGAATCCTCCTTTGTAAAAAATATTAATCCTCTTAGAAGGACTTTGTTGTTAATCAATAGTCCTGAAGTCCTGCTTCTTAATACCACCACAGCACAAGTTAAATTTCGACATGAGTTTTGGAGGAAGCCACACTCGAGTCGTGATAACTTACTTTATCCTCTGATTTTAAGCTTCTTTGTATTCCTGTGGTTAAGGTGAGGCTTTTGTAGTGGCAGAGTGCCAGCGGTGTGTATTACTTCAGTACCACAGCTCCAGTGCTGACAGCTCTGGTGTGTACAGCTCAACTAGGTGGTCCAGGACGAAGGCAGGTATGCCCAGGAGTCTCAGAGGCAAAGTATGCAGCTTTATTCCTACTGGCAGTGGATCAGTCTGGAATTTCGAGGCAAGGAGACCGACCCCTGAACCTGGGACTGGGCCAGAACGGGCTTGCTATTACCTCAGGGGTTACATGAACTAAGGCTTTGGTGTCATTTTGTTGGCTGAAAGGTTACAAGTTTCAATGCTTCATTTACATAGAAAGCTAGCAATCTTATTGGTTATAAAGCTTTACATATAGCAAGTTTATTGGTTAACACAGTGTAGGAAGTTTTGCTTTATTTGCATATAGAAGGAAGGCAGAGTAACAAAACAAAAGACAGGGAATTTATGGAATGTTTGAGGGGGCCAGGCTCAGGTAAACCTGGACACGTTAAAAGAATTGGAGGATATTTTCTCTGGTATGAGAACCTGTAGATGTAAATAAGTTCTAGAATGTATGATAGATTTCGGGAAATAGGAAATATTCAAATGGAATGTGGTGGGGGAAGTAATGAGGGGAAAGAATAAATATGATTTGGAAAGAAAAAGAAAGAACATGTATATAGGGGTTGGGGGGTGGGTAGCAATAAGGGTAAAAATGAGAATTAACTCGTGTCATATACTGGTACAAATTCCCCAGTGTTGAGTGTGATTGTGAGCTGTATGTAAAACGTACCAATAAAGAAGTGGAGGAAAGCCAGTTTCTTTGTTCGGAAGTCCAGCTTTAGCAACAGAGAAGATTGTTTCCCTTTCATGGTGGGTATCACGTATTTTAATCTCTATTTCAATACAATTTTTGTTAGAATATATGGTTCAATTTTTAGTATATGGGACTAAATTATATGAAAGGGCTATTTTTTTTTTTTTTTTTTGCTTTTTGAGACAGGGTCTTGCTTTGTAGTTCAGGCTGGCCCTAAGCTCACTATGGTGCCCAGGCAAG
Source organism: Thryonomys swinderianus (assembly GCA_004025085.1). NCBI lineage: Eukaryota > Metazoa > Chordata > Mammalia > Rodentia > Thryonomyidae > Thryonomys > Thryonomys swinderianus. Next base: position 24,307 of record PVIC010001698.1, on the reverse strand, counting down.
CCTCCACGAACTCAGCAATACTCCTGTCTCTGCCTCCCGAGTGCTGGGATGACAGGCGTGAGCCACCACGTCCGGCATTGTGGTATGCGGTGTTGATTGTTGGTGGGCGTGTCTCCACGCGCAGCATTATATGTGGTTACCGGGGGTTGAACTCAGGACCCTGCGCTTGCAAGGCAGGCGCTGGAACCACTGAGCTAACCCTCCGGCGCTGAAAGGGCTATTTTTATGGACAAGTATAATATCTGAAATTTTATGTCTAAATCTGATAATTACTAAGTATATGTGAATATAAATTATCATCTTGATATTATTTCCCATTTTTAGACATTCCTTTTGTTTTTTAATTTCCAGTCTTATATTCTTCAGACTCAATTACATTTACATATTTTATTTCTAATTTTTTTTGGTATACAAATAGTTAATCATACAGTCCATTAGTCTTTTTTTTTTAAATTGAATTCTTTATTGGTACAGTTTATATACAGCTCACAGCCACACTCAACATTGGGGAATTTGTACCAGTATATGACACGAATTAATTCTCATTTTTATCATATCCCTACCCACCCCACAACCTCCACCCCTTATATATATGTGCTTTCTTTTCTTTTCAAATCATATTTATTCTTTCCCCTCTTTACTTTCCCCTATATTTTAGTCTTCTTTTAGTGGTTAACCCAGAGGTTATCCTTTTCTTTTAAATATCTAATATAATTTTTACTTTTACTCATGTCAGAAGAAGCAAGGACTTAGAAAACTTTCATTTCCTTTACCACACTTCTCACCACCTTTCATAATACAATTTCCTCATAATTTACATATTTTTGAGCACCTCATAAACTTTTATTTAGGTAGATTTTATATCAACCCAAACATTACAAGAATATCACAGTGTTCTCACATACTGTACTCACCCTTTTGTTCCTCTCTCTCAGTGCGAAACTATCACAAATTATGAAACAGTATCAATGCGCTGTTATCAATAAAGCCCATACTTTATTCAGATATTCTTAGTTTTGCTGTTTTCTAAGAGGTTATCCTGGATTTACTATGCACTTATCATGTTATCTTTCAGCTCCTCTGGATTTGATAGTTTTCCACTGATGACCTTGAGAATTTAGACTATAGGTCAAGTATCTCAATGAAAGTCCTTGAGTTTGAGATTCTCTACTGAGTTTGTTATGATTAGGGGAGAATTGCATTTTGGGTAGATAGATCAAGGGTAAAGTCTTCCTCATCACATATGGAAGCTGTACTTTATTATGGATGATGTTAACTTTGATGATCCTGCTAAAGGAATGCTTTCCATGTTTCTCCAGTGTGAAGATACTCCATTTTTTTCTTTGCCTTTCTATACTACATTCTTTAGAAGGAAGTTACTTTGCAGCATCTGTTCTGGAGGTGTCAGGAACCATGTTTCATCCCTCGAAAGCAGAGTACATATGTGAATTACTTATAATTTTACTGAATGAAAATATTTTCAATTATTCCACATTAAATGACTTATATGAAACAATCGTGTTTATTGTATACTCAGATTATAATCAAGGATTGAGTTATTGTTTTGCTCCAAAATTACTGGGTTTGGTCATTGAAGCTCATCGAGTTGGCTCATGTGTCTTTTTGACATACTCCATTGTTCTGCTTTTTGAATAACTGATGACTCAGTATCTCCTTATGTAGTATATATACCAGCTCTAGAAATAGATGTCTCTTCAATGATTCCTCCTTTTATTGCCATTAGGAACCAAAGTCTGTGTGTTAGGTATACTTATTACTAGTGGGATGTTGTTGATTGTTAATCCTCTCACTAGAGAGTGAGGAAATATCTGTGGGGGAATATTTATATAATTAGCTATGTCTTGGTAAACTAAATGTGACCTCATATTCATATTTCTGGCTCTCACCAGTAATATATGGCTTACCCTAACTTTCAGCCCTATTTGTCTAAATAATCTACTCTAAAAATTTTAAAAAATGGCTCCCCCTATGCACCATCTATTTCCTTATTTTTTCGATTCCAGTACACATGTATCATATGAGGATTTTTAAAATATACCCCTAAGGAAATAAGTCTCTATCAGCACAGTGCTGTAGTCATATAGTCTCTATTCATTTCAAAGTTAGTGAAGTAATTTTCCTTCTCTATTCCTTTTAATGAAGGTATGCCATGCATTTGCAATGAAGATATTTTGACCCATTATGTATTCATAGATATTGATATCATAATTGATATTTTTCTTTTTTGTCAGTACCAGGGATCAAACTTCGGAACTTGTGCTTACAAGGCAGTTGTTAGAACCATTGAGCTAAATCCAGTTTTATCCTAATTGATTTTTAAAATTACTTGTACTATGAGGTTCTAAGAATTTTGCCAAATCCACAGTTCCCATTTTTAGGTTATGTGTATATTTTAAATTCCACACAATATCATTTTTTTGCATGTTCAATGTGCATGTCCAGTTAATCACAAGCTTACACGTGGTTTCCAATATTTACAATATCCCTTGGTACATCTCTGATTTTTAACTTTCTGCTAAAAACTCTGTGTTTATTTTAGCACTGACTTGCAGGTGGTACTGCTTTAAATTTTTATCTGGTCATGTCTTCATTTCATTTTCTGATATTTTCCACTGCGTGTACAACCTCTCACGGGTGTTCCCTAAAATCCTGGTGTAACCAAGGCCTATCTTGCTTCCTGAGGTCTACACTTCAGTCTCTGTGTCTCCAGAGCAATGAGTTTCCTGTAACCGTTGCTCCTTTTTTTGTACCAGTTAGGAGTTGTCACATAGCCTTGGAAGAGAAAGAGCCAGGTGACTCACTTCTGTGTTTTCCTTAGGAACTTGTCTTTCAAATCACTTGTTGCTGTCTTGTAAAATTTCTAAAGATTTCAAAGACATTCACCAAATCATCTCTTCCATGAAATCAAACTTTATGAATTTCACATATGAGTGAGATCATGAGATACTTATTTTATTGTGGCCAACTTATTTCACGTGGTGGTCTCCAGTTCCATCCCTATTGTCCCAAATGACATTCTATTCTTTTTCATAGTTGAATAGTACTCCATTAGATACACATACCGAATTTCTTTATCCATTCTGTAGTTGCTGGACATTTCTATTTCTTGGCTATTGTGAATAATGCTATAATAAATATGGAGGAGCAGATGCTCTTTTGACATGCTGATTTTATTTTACATGATATATATATCCAGTAGTGTGATGTGTGAATGTCAGATCACATGATAGTTTTAGTTTTTTAATTTTTTGAAAGTTCTTCATTGCTACTGTCCATAATGGCAGTATTAATTTACATTTATAAAAATAATGCACAGTATGCTTTTCTCCACACCTTTATAGGCACTTTTTATCTTCTGTCTGTTTTGATAGCAAGCATTCTAAATGGAATAAAGTAGTATCTCATTGTGGGTTTTGTTTTGTTTGAGACAGGGTCTCTCTCTGTGGTTCAGGCTGGCCTTGAACTTGTGGTAGCCCTCTTGTCTCAACCTCCCTTGTGCTGGGATCACAGATGTGTGCCATCAGGTCTGGCTCATTGTGGTTTGATTTGCAGTTACTTGATTAATGATGAGCTATTTATGTGTTTCATTTAGAGAAATGTCAACTCACATTTTAAATCAGATCATCATCATAATCATCATCATCACTGCAATTACATATTCTGGACATAAAACTTTTGTCAATATATAATTTGCACATATCCTCTCCCATTATATAGGTTTTTCTCTTCAGTCTGCTGCTTGTATCCATTACTTTGCAGAGACTGTTTAGTTTGATGTAATTCAATTTGTCTATTTTTATTTTGTGAAAAATATCTTCATTTCAAGAAACATAACATTAGAGGTTGAATTTTGCTATTGTGCAGTGTCATCTTTAGCTTGGTTTCATGTTAAAATATTCTCTGAAGATACAGGGCTAATTTAAAAAATATGTAGCCAAAACTCAATAACAATGGAGGTGGATATGTGTAGGGGCCAAAGAAGTACATTATAAATTTATTTTTAAAATAGCAATGCATATATCATAATAAATCACAAATATCAAGATAGACTTATATCCCAATTAAAAGAAAGTTTCCTGTTGAATCAGGTACATTGAATTTTGCAAATATATGTTGCAGCACCATCTAGCAAACTCCTAGTGAACTTACCACATCATATTTTGTTCTTTTTCTGGTAGTGAATACACTTTGCAGAATATCTCTCCAGAGTTATAGGTTCTATGAAACAGGAAGAAAAAAACCTCAAAGTCAACTCCTAAGAAATATATTCCATCTTGATGCTTTAAATTCTGCTATCTCTTTCTCTCTCTGTTATATTATGTTAAATTTATTGTATTATATATTAAGTATATTGGACTAAATATTACATAATTATCCCAGTTGATTATTTCATTGGTTTACAGACAAAAATAAAAGCATTGTTTATTTTATGTACATAATATAATAAAATGGGAAAGTTCATAAATCAATTTTTTATTTTAATACTACTATTTCTGGTGACAGGGCAGACAGCTTATTAAATGGAAGAGAGCATTTCATGTGGAAAAAATATATTTGGAGATAAACCAGCTTACTATTTTTATGACTGTTGAGAAAATTATATATCTTCCCTCAATCTTTGTTTCTGAGTTTCAGTATGCCAACAATCATGACAACAACAATAGGAAAGTTATAGAGAGAATGTACTTTGCATAGAATGTAATTCAATGAATACAACTCATTATTTTTCATAATCTATCTCCTACTGAATTTGTTATTGAGTATTTGACAGGCCAGTCTATTAAGAAAGTAAACTAAAGAATAGTAGTACTTCTAAAATCCTGTTTTGTCTTAACTAACTTGGCTCATTTTGTCTGATTTCTGAAAAAAAGTTGACACATTTTGCATACCATTAGTCTGCTATAATCAATGAAAAAATATATTTTCTGTCAGCCCAGAAAATTAGTTTTTATTTGTAGAAAGGAATTACATGATTAACTGAATTTTTCTATTATTTTTAGCTGCTGTAAATTTGCAATTAGGCCTATAAATTTGGTAAGAAAAAACTGAATTTCAACAACATGTTGAATGTATCCAAGTAAATTTAGTACTTTTGAATCGCCTGATTTTAAGAAAAAAAAATGAGTTTACTATGTTAAACTATTTCCCACAAACTGTCTGTACAGAAAAACAAAACAAAACAAAACAAAAAGACCCACAAAGTTTTTTCATGTGTGTAGAAAGAGTTCCTACTGACTAGAATGATAGCTGATTTGAAGCCTGGTACAGGGTTTGGGTCATATGCACCATAATGTCAGGCTGTCAACTATCACATTTCTTAAACAGCATCCAGTTACTTTGGACATGGAACGGCCTGTTGGATCCTGACAGTTCCATCACTGCCAGCAGCCTTATAATAGTTGAAGAGTGCACAGAGTAACCTTTTCGTTTAGTACTGACAAAGCTTCTGCCAGAAGCTTTAAGCCTGGGAGACACTGAAAGGAGTTTGGCTGAAGTCAAAGTTGAGGCTTTGGTTTTGTTTTATTTTATTCTATGGCCTTTTGGCTTTCTTAAAACTTAAGGGATGACCAACTGCACCAAGTGGGCTGTTTCTAACACAAACGCAACCCCAGAATTACCAGTGGAGTCCTCTGATGAAAACTCCCATGTCAACAGTTTTACCTCCTTCGTTAACATCTAAATAATGCCATTCTGATGACATAGGAATGAAGCGAAGTTTTTACGACTGGGCTATATAAAGTGACAAAAAGACATTAGCAGTAAAGGCTTTTCAGAAAAGGTTGGCCTCTTGGGTATAACTAAGCAACCTCTGAGAAGCAGACAGTGGTATTTCCATCCTTGAGCACCATGCTTTGCTAGGTTATTTCAGACATTAGAAGTAATGCATTGTTTAGTTGTACCCATGCACACCATTAAATGCACCACAGTGTGGCATGGATTCAGCAAGTTTTAGTCATAACATGCCAGCTGGAGAATATTAAGGGGGAAAATCCGTTTTCAATTTCTGCTTAATGTTCTGGTGATAATAATGTAAAGTCACTTCTGTGAATGTATTTACCTTCCAAAGGATGTAACTACTGTTCAATATATAGATACTGAAAGAGGATTTTCTGTAGTGGTATTTGCCTACTTTCTTTTCCTCATGCAGTTTTGTATTCTTTTCTTACTCTTCATTGATGCACAAGAGTTTCAACATGTGTCTTTTATTTATAGAGTTAATTAACCCTAACTTTAGACTGACATTTGCAACGTTTACTGGAGCAACAAAAGTGTCTTTGTAGGCAAGAATTATACAAACCCCACGAATGTGTTTTGTAAGTGTTTTCCTGCTCATTTTATGGCTAACAAAGCCTCACGGTGATCTTTACCAATTACAGTGCTGTATAAAAAATGTGCAGTTTTCATTTCTCCAAAAAATAATTTTCATTTGCTTTGCTACCCCAGTCATTAAAATCTACCCCAAGGATTCCTCCTTGTCTATTGAGCATGTCTACGAAGAACTGCTCCATATTTAACTTGCTTTTAGATCACACCATGGCTTGAGAATTCTTTTAATCTCTTTTCCATTTATAACTGTACTGCTTGACCTTTTTCAGCAAGGTGTCTTGTATATAAAATGTCAGTGAGAGGATTACAGGCATGGGACAAAGATATAGTTTAATTAAAAAAGGTCCTGTGAGATTGAAAAAGGTTACTGGCCTAGATCACAAATATTTAATGCCAGATGACTATTTATGAGGCTAAAAATAAAAAAAGAATTTACTGACCATTTGTAATTGACCAGTCATTACATTTGTAGCAGTTAGATTATATTTCTGTTTCAAACTTTTGCTTAGCATTAATGGTATATTAAAATATTTAAACTATGAGGGATGCCAGTTATAAAATGAAAATTAATTTAACTTTCCTATAAGTGAGACTATATAACAAAAGTCTACAGACTTAGTTATTTTTAATGTCAACGTTTGAATATTTAAAATTTCATTCACTGCTTAAAACCCACCTTTGTGATGCTGTGTAAGGACAGACTATACCAGATATATCTCAGTAGCAAGTAGCTTTCTCACCCATTTATCCTTCCAGCCAAACCCACGCACATGTACATATGTATAGGTCCAAATATTATCAACAGAACTATTTTAACCACTAATTGTCAATGACAACCATTATTTAGAAGGAATATTCAAAAATCAGAAGGATACTACTATAAGAAATAAGTCTGACCAAATTATAAGGCTGAGAAACTAGATGAAAACATACAGAATAGCAAATGCACATGTATGTGTTGTCTTGCGTGCACCTACTGGTGCTGGACCTGACAGGAAATGTCAGCTGTGAGTATCCACAATGGAGGGCCTTTTTTTTCTTCAGAATTTAATAGTCACTTTTTACCCCTTAATAACCATTCTTGCACATGGAAACACTGCAGAATATTAAAGAGAAGTGAGTGGAGTTTCATTGAAACTGCCCAAACCAACAGTCTCTTATGCCCTGTAATAAAAATGGTGCTGATAATACTGATCTACTTTAAGCTAAATCATTTTTTCTCATTAACTCTAAAACTCAAAAGATTCCTGGTACCAAACATTGCCTCTGAGCAGTAGGACAATCTTGGGCAGCACACTTGGAACTTGAAATAATAATATTTCTATAGATCGTGGGTTAGAAATTACAGTCTGATTTGTGACCATTTTCATATTATTAGTTTTAAGTAAATATTTCACCATGTGGAGGAGAGTTTGTGTTTTGGCTTTAAAGAAAAAGGATATTTTGTATTTGCATTTGACTCCAAATTTAAAAATTCAGATAGATACTCCATAATTAATAGTGTGTCCACTTAGATATTTTATCCAGAACAGCACCAATGATAGCTACCATAGGAGAAAAAAATAAGTTTCAAGAAGTCTGATCCATTCCATAAATGAATAAAATACATCAATAAGGAACTCTTTCAGGATAAGCAGGATAAAAATACATATTTGTTGCTTACTTATTTAACACATTCAAAATATTTAATTGAAAATCTATATGCTACATGGTATCAAGTGACAGGGATAAAGGATGAACTAAAACATAGTTTCTTTTTTTAACCATCAATATTTTTCTTTCTTCATTATTTACTCCTAAACCCCATTTCCCTTTGAATATTTACTATTTCACAATATCAATCATGCATTCTAGAACACATTTATAGGGGAGGGGGGAGGTAGGGTTGGTAAGGGAAGGGGAAAAATGAGAATTAAGTTGGGTCATGTAATGGTACAAATTCTCAGTGTGGAGTGTAATTGTGGATGTGTATATATAATGTACCAATAAAATGCACCAATAAAAAAATGAAAAAAAATTATATTTCCCTGTGCTCATGGAACTAAAAGTCTACTAAGGTTGGGGCACTGACACACCTTTTTCAGTTATACTAATAAGATATAACTATACACTCAGAGAGTTGATATACAATTACAATACATTATAAAACTTTGTACTAAGCAAAACTTCTTTCATTAGTAGGCTGATATGGGGATAAAGAAAAGTACAGAGAGGGTCAAAAGGGAGACTTTTAGCTGAGAACCATGGACATTCCTAAGGCTTCAGGGGAAACAACATCAGACAGATGTCTTTCCAATTTAAGAATTACAAATATCCCACAGAAAGTTCCCCTCCCCCAAGAGTTAACAGAGGCAGTATACAAATGATTTAGCCTGTCCCTCAAATACAGATATGATAAGTAATCTAAAATATTATAAAATCAGTATTTAAAAATAATTTAAATATATAAAATGTCATATATGTAAATTTATATAAAGCTATATATGATAAATCCACACAAATATGATACATAGAAGATAAATATATAGAACATCAACAGAGAAGAAAACTTGTTTTAATAACTGGACTTTGTGTTTATGGGCACTAGCAAGTCCCAGGTCTTCAAGGCCGGGTACAGGGCTGGAGACTCATGAGGAGCCGCGCTGTGATTGCAAGTGAGAAGGTGCACAGGGAGAAGAATTCCTTCCTCCTTGGAGGGTCTTGGTCTTCTCTTGCCAAGTCTTCAATTGATGACGTGAAGCCTACAATGGCTTTATGGTGGATAATCTGCTTTATTCAATTATCTGCTGATTTAAATATTAGTTATATCTAAACATTTTTCAAAGTAATGTGTAGATTGATGTTTGATAATACAAGTGGGTAACAGCACTACCAAATTGACATGTACAATTAACCACTGGGGTGAATAAATATTGAGAGATGACATCATAACAAGAAAGAGCCCCATGGCTATCTGAGAAGGTTTTAGAAAGATGAAGAACATGAAACTGTTCACAACAGCATAGCCTGAAAGTTTTTCCAGGTTGAAAGAAAAGCATAAGATTTTAGATTTAAGTAGAATGTACACCCAGAGCAAGCAATGTAGTTAGACTCACAACTAGTCAGTGACTTTGAAACTGAAGAACACAGAACATAAAAAAAGGCCAATATGAAAGCATTACAAAAGAAAAGGCAGGTTACATACTACAAAAATAAGGCTGCTCGAATGATAACAGTTTATGAGCATCAAGATTTGTCACAAGGTTGTGGGAAAGTAATCTCAAAACACTTAGGAGAAATGAGTAAACAAATAGACTTTTATACCCAGCTAAATGGTGAGTAAAGAGAGTGTAAAATAATGACATTTATTCAGATAAACTCTAAGAACTTTTCAACTTAAGGATTTTGCTGAAATAAACATTAAATGACACTCAACTACCAACAAAAGTGTGTTCTGAAGAGTGAACTTTGAAGCAAAAGTAAGCTTCCCTAAAAACATTTTAAACATTTTGGCAAAACTAAAGAAACTTGAATCATATACACATAAAATCTTATTTTGATGAGTTTAAAAGCAAGCAGTCTTTAAGATGTTAGACAATTATAAAATAAAGGAGGCATTTCTTAAAAGTTAAATTGTTTTATTATTTACAAGAGGATAGAAGTATTACTTAATATTAGATTTTGTTGTACTGCAAATGTATATTAAAATAAAAAGATGACTGCAAAAATAATGAAAATAAAACATTTAACTAGTAGAGGAGAAACTTGAAAATTTGAGAAAATAAAAAATAGCATAGAAAATCAAATAAAGTAGTAGAAATAAGTCTAAATATATTCTAGAAATTACAGAAATGTAGTGGGTTTAATCAAATATGTCCTCCAAATATGTCTTCGTTTTTCTGTAGCTTTCTTTCATCAGTTAAGTACAACAAGACAATGAAAGCCTGAAGGTAAAAGGAATGCTGGAAAAAGCTAAACAAATTAATGCTAAAATTGCTGTGTTAATTGCAAGTGAATTCTGCTTCGAGGCAGAAAGAAATCATATCAAGCCACTTCAGTAGTCTAAAGTACTTATCTTTACATTCACTGAACTATAACAAGTAAACCAGCTTCAGGAACTACCTTGTGGACCTTAGCGGAATGGTTAAGGAATCTCTCTGCACAATATCTTTGGGAAGTGGTATTGTTAATAACCACCTTTACATTAGTTCCATAACAGAAAGTTACTCCGGAAGCCCCAGCATGAAGTTAAATTGTTTTATTATTTAAAAGAAGATAGAAGTATTACTTAATAGTAGATTTTGTTATCTTGAAAACTTCCCTTATTGGCTTATAGGATTTACCCTTTGGTTTGGAAAATGATATGATTGAAGAATGTACTATAACTTTAAATAAAAGAAGAAAGATTATACAGAGTTTTTTCCCCCCTCTAGAATGAGAGATATAGCCTACGTATTTGAATTTTTGGGTTAGTGTTATTACTAATTTTGTGATTGTTATCTGCAGATTTCTGACTGCAATTCAGGTTAACTACCACTAGATGGCATAATGCTTATTTGGAAAGAAATTTCACAGGCCTCTCAAATAATCATAAAGCAAGTTGATACATAGGTGATCGTCGACGTAGATGATAGGTAGATGTAGAGATACATAGGAAAATACACAGATATTCTATTTGACCGTAGAAAATATGTATTAAATATTAGTGTCTTCTCAAAGTGGAACTGTAACCATGATACCAACATAGTCAAATTAAGAGATGAAAGAGAATGCACCGCTGAGAGTTTTGCAACACTGTGGGTGTAATTTTAGATGTCATGTGACCACTGTGGACTTCCACGTCTTGTACATAACCTCATGGTATCATTTGAGTCTACCTAAGAAAACTAGAATTAACTGTCCACAGGGATCTGACAATTTATATTGTAAAAATAGTTTGTCATTTACTATTTTACAAAATAACTTTTACTGTATTTCAGATATTTGGTGATGGACAGCCCAGTCCGTAGCTCCTATTTTCTATCCTGGTGCCCATATCCTATGTGAGGTCTGCTGAGAATAAAGTCTAAGGACGGTTTGGCCGCTGCTGCTGTGAGATCTAACTTTGTCTTGGGGTACCTTCCACGAGAGGGCCCCAGGTGCCCACGCCCAGAGGCAGCCCCTGCAGGGCTGTCCCTGTGTAAAGAACAACATGGATGAGTCATTTGATTCCCTGGAACCTCAGCTCCATAATACTCGAACTTATCTCTCGTGGCTTTGTAGGAATTAAAAGAGTTAACATACAAGCAGCTAATACCCAGGCTGTCAGGGGCGGGCACACACTTTGGAGTTTGAGAGCAACATATCCAGGGTTAATACGAGGTTGTAACGACGGGTTTGTTCTTACGTAAGTCTGACTTTGAGTAAAAGAAAGCGTTGCCAGCGATGCACACGGCACCGCTTACCTACCGGTGATAGGAACTCGGAGAAGGGGAGGGCGAAGAAAATTTGCTGCCATGGTCTTTTCACGTAAAGGCATTTAAAATGAAGAATAAACTGGGGCCAGAGACTTAGCTCAGTGGTTCCAGCGCCTGCCTCACAAGTGCAAGGTCCTGAGTTCGATCCCGGTAACCACATACAATGCTGGGCGTGGTGACTCATGCCCACCAGCAATCAGTACCACATACCACAGTGCTGGGCGTGGTGGTTCACGCCTGTAATCCCAGCACTCGGGAGGCAGAGGCAGGAGGATTGCTGAGTTCCAGGCTGGGAATTCATGAAAAAATATAAGAACATCAATTAGGTAAAAAAAAAGTCAAGGGTCGTTATCAATACAATAAACAAACCCATTGTCGGATGTTACCCTTAGGCCCCATTAACAGAAGTGGAGGGAGGGAGGCTTTAGCCCTGATCTTTGATGACTCAGATCGCATCTTGAGCAGAGTGGTATTCAGTTCCAAGCGCAAGTACCACGGAAATTCTTCCTGCCTTAGGACACAGGTGCCCACCCCAGATAAAGGTGAAAGAGCGCGTTCTGAGGAACTGCACCCCGTGGAGGTTTGACAGCAAAAGATGTCTTTGGTTGCAACTTGAAAGTCCCAGTTAAACCTAGAAGGTTGAATGAGGTCACAGAGAAAACAGGCCCCGAGGTTCAGTGTGAATTTCTGACAAACAATACATTTCCAATGGCACCGGGACGTAAGGGAGCCAGGAGATACTGGCCAGTGAACACAGTTCAGTGATTTCAGAAAGAAGGTTCTTAAATCCTTGCCACGGGCCCGACACTGTAGCTAAATCACTGTCCTTCAGCATTTAACTCATATTATTTCATAGTTGACTATAGTCAGAAGTTGTAAAGTTAAAACTTGACACCTTACATAGTGAACTCAAGGTCAGCCTGAACTACAAAGTGAGACCCTGTCTTAAAAGGAAAAAAAAAAAAAAGAAAGAGAAAGTGATACAACCTCTCCACTATATTAGAAACTTTCCTGTTAAGCAACTCTCTGTTAAAAAAAAATATGTAAAATTTAATTTAGTGTTAATTGAAGAGTGAATATTACTTTTATTCTATTTTTATTAAAATAGTCACAGGCAATATTCTATATATTTTCTTAAATTCTTAATTTCATACTTAGATGAAAATTCTAATTTTTGTGGTCATATTTTAGATTATATTTTCCCACTAAACTGTTAAAAGTCAGATCCATTCCTTTAGCCTTTCAAGGTCAGTTAAGTTAGTTTTCATGTTTTAACTGATGCATGCTGAAACTCTTACCTATAGATAGTCTACAAAAAAACACATTAGTGGGCTACACTCTATCTTGAGGGCCATTTGTGATGGTGCTGAAGATCATTAGCTTTGTGTGTTTGAATAGAAAGTTAAAAAAAAAAAAGCACCTAAAATCAAATGTCTCATTTCAGCTGCCTAGCCTCGCTTTACAAATAAATATCTAGGTTGTACCTCCAGGGAGTAATATTTAAAATTCACACGACTACAATCCACTTGTATTCTGCTTTTTTTCTTTTCTTTTTTTTTTTTTTTTTGAGACAGAGTCTCACTTTGTAGTTCAGGCTGGCCCTGAGCTCACTGTGTAGCCCAGGCAAGCCTTGAATTTAGCAATTCTCCTGTCTCTGCCTCCCGAGTGCTGGGATTACAGGCTTGAGCCACCATGCCCGGCTATTCTGCTTTTTTAAATAGTAACCATGGTTTAAATAGTTAATACACAGTAAGTGCAGTTAGCAGAGAAGTGAAGATGTAGAGGCGCAAATGAGTTAAACTTTCAGTTACAGGGTGAGGCCAGTAGTCAGAAATAGGGCAAAGATAATGCATTTTCCTTAGAACAAGTGACATAGTATGAAGAAAAATGTAAAGTACACAAATGCATTTTGTGTGTCATTGTCCTTTTGGATAGTAAGGGAAATGCATTTTGGGAGTGGAGGAAACCCCTATAAATTCTGTTAGAGTGAAGCAATTCAGCAAGTGAGAAGTTCTTCATGTACTTATTTGGAAATTCACAATACAATATGCAGGAAAGTGGCTTAGCAATACCAAACTACTTTAACTCTTCCTTTAAATTTTATCTTAAAATTTAAACACAGAAAGGCAAAAATCACACCCTGAAGTGTTAAGCAAATGAAAATACAGTATGCATTCAATACTCTGAATATGCTGTAATTCCTCTGGGGTCATGAGAACATATTTAATAAATCAGACATGTAGCTAGATTAATTCAGGGTTTGGTGATTAACAGATTAAAAGAGATGAGTTTGAGGTCATAAAATTATTGCCACAAACATATTAAAATATTTCAGTGCTCAGAGTTGGATGAAAAAATTTACAATTGATATTAATGAGTTTAGAATTAGTTGTATTAAGAGAAAGCTAAGATGCACCAGAAAATCAACATAATACAACAAAATAGTGACACAAGGACACTTTTATTTAATAAATGGATTTGGTAAAATTTGATTGAGCGAACATTCATTATAAAAGGCTTATAACCAGAAGGAAAAAAATGTGAATATATTCCAATCATTTGCCAAGTAAATAATAATATAACAATAAATAAAACACTGCAAATATAGCATTAACTTGTATCTAATTATAGCTTATATAAGACTTATTTCTATTGAAATGTTGAAATACACATTTTAGGACAATAATAGTTGAAGTGTGGCAAAGAGAAATGAATAGAATTGTACCATCACATACTTAACCATACAATTTCATTTTATTCCTACATTAGGCAATCAAAGGGAGAAGCACTTGTAGGTGGCTGGTATTTAGTAAACAATGATTTATTGTATGAACTAGTGAATTGATCAATAAAAGTCAGTGTCAGTACTTTTATGACACAATTCTGTAGGTTTCAAATTATTGATATAGACATCAATGAGTATTTGCAATATTGCTTCTCATTTGTCTGTTTTTCTTATATATTGTTTCCTTAGTGCAGTGTAATTTGGAAATTAATTCTCAGGTTTGTATTTATTTCTATTAATTAACCATTTGGGCCGTGTCTGTATTATAGCTAAATAGCAAATAAAAAGTGACCAGTTTGCTTTTAAATCTTGATACAGGATGATCTAGAAAAAACATAAACTGAAAGCAGCTGAGAAGTCATGAGTGAAAGATAAGCGACACTTACCCATATTAATGCCTCGGCTTTTGGTAAACTCAATCTGATTTGGATCAGCAGTTTAGAAGTGTTAAATGGCTACGTGAGATATGACTCAGCAGTCTGAGGTCAGTATGTGGGTAATTTTCAATTTTTGATTGAAAACTTTAGCAAAAGGCAAATAGAACAAATGTAGAATATTACTAGTTCTTATTTCTTCTAATCCTTTCTTTGGTAAAAATTTATTTCTTAGTAGAAAGATCTTGGCCAAAGAGATCTTGAGGTTCTAACCTGAAGAGCAAGAGAAAGAACAAAGGAATCTTCCTTATGCTAAGTTATGCAAGCCAAATAGCTTCCAGATACTAATGCAGGGTAGGATGCTATCGCTATGCAATAATTTGAAAATTTTACTTCATGAAGTTCATCTTAACTTTATATTTGTACACTAATTTGAACAATAATCTTCAAAGTGCAAGAGAGATAGTCATTTCAATCTGCTTAAAATATTTTTCCATCTTTCTTAGTTTCATTGATCAACAGTCTATTTCAATACACTAATGTTTTATAGAAACATTTTAATAGCTTACTTTTATAACATAACCTAAGCAACATCTATGTGTTTATTGTAGAGAATAATTTTATTACATTTTGTGGATTTTATGCAGAGTATGCACATTGTAAAGGACTAACCTTTGGTTATTAAGTGTAGAGTAGGGGAATTTGAAAACTAATTACCCATTCTTCAGGTAGGGAATTTTAATACATATTCAAAATAAGAGATATAAACTGAATATCAGACATGCTGTTGATTCAGAGTTTGAATGATTACTCTAAAATGTAGACAAATTTAAATTCATGTAAAGATGAACCAAAACAGCATAATTAAAACTAAAATACTTGATCTAAATGTTTACTCATTCATACTCAAAAATTCCAATTTTTATATTATTATAACGGTATTTTAAATTTATTGTGGAGGCTCTAGTCTCCTGATTCACATGTTAGCAAAGCATAGTCTGGTTTAAAAGAGTAAGATGGTTTTTTTCCTCTAAAATTTCTATGCATGCGCTGTGATGAACTCTGTCCTCCAGAGGGCAGTGCAGCATAAACCCAGAGTGTTCAAAAGACCCTGTAGCTTCAATTTATTCTATCCTAATGGGGATAAGATCTGCTAAATTGCAGGAAGACTTGACTGAAAAATAGAAAATATTAACTATCACCCAATTATTTTAACCAAGCATCAGTTTCCTTGATAAAAGCATTTTTAAAAAAGTGTCTAAATCGATCCTTGTTTGGAAACAAACACCAGAATATTTTAAGAATATAGGTGACAAATATTATTTTGTTACTCTGCAAGACTTGGCCTCGAGTTGTCTGAGTTTCTTAACCAATTCCTTCATGTTCTACATGATGGAAAGTACTCGATTTTATGAAATTATATATGCATGAATACACATATAATGAAGATTCAAAACTAGTATAATTTTTATACCTTCGATGACAGTTCTTGCCCAATTTCTAAAACAGTTGCTGTCCTATTGAAACGTAGTGAATGCTAAAATATTTAAATCTCAAACTGGACCTGTATGCCATACTGAAGTAGTGACATACTTGCTAGTTGTTTTATACATAGAATTTCATTTAATGTTTATGAAAGTCCTATGATTGCTTTCTAACTCTTCCTTAATTTTATGAGTTATTAGTATCATTTTCAATGTTTCACAGCTTTTTAATAGGACAATCAAGAAGGAGATCTAGGTTTTTCTAATAGCAAGCTCTTGTTTATTAGGTTATTCTATTTCCAAGATTTAGAGTGAGTTGTATACAGCGTGAATAATATGTTCCAACCAGTAGTGTTAAGTCCAGTTGTATAAACTTTAATGAAACTATATCCCCATGAAAGGGACTGAATCGCATGTACTGATAAACGTTCAGGTAAGTGTGTCCAGTGCAGGGGTTTTGAAAGCACTGTCTCAGATCAAAATATCTTGGGAGTTCTAGAAAGACAACTTCTTGTGCTTCATCTCAGACTGACTGACTCATAAACTATGACAGATCTGGCTATGTGTGGCTTACTAAATTCTCCATATGATGCTTGTATATGCAGAGTTTGCAAAGTACTGTTGTATGCACTGTGGTTAGAAATGTCCCTCTGGAGCCAACCTGCCTGGATTTGTAACCCTGAAGCCACTACTTTTAGCTGAATGACACTGAGCAGGTATCTTAACATCACTGCATTTTAGTTTCCTCACATCTAAAAGAAGTAGTTGGTAATAGTCAACTCATATGTAACATCATCACAAATATATTTAATGGGAAGCATAAAGAACTAGTCTTCTATGTACAGAGGGTTCTAAGTGTTACGTATGGTACATCTTGAAAGGCAAAGCCCAAAGATGCTTTAATACCTTCTATTGATTGTATTTGTCATTCATCAGATCAAACTTATGTTTATAGTAATGTTCGACTCCATTTCTTGGTGTTTGATTGCGGCACTATTTTTTTTTTTTTTTGAGACAGGGTCTCACTTTGTAGTTCAAGCTGGCCCTGAGCTCACTATGTAGCCCAGGCAAGCCTCAAACTTAACAATCTCCTGCTTCTGCCTCCTGAGAACTGGGATTACAGGTGTGAGCCACCACGCCTGGCACTGTGGTGTATGGTTACTGGGGATCAAACTCTGGACCTTACGCTTGCAGGGCAGTTGCCAAAACCACTGAGTTAAATCCCCAGCCCTGATTGTGACACTTTTTAAACTCGCTCCTGTCTCTTCTCCTGTTTTACACACCTTGGAAAGACACAGGACACTTGGAAATGACCAATCCAAACCATACAGAGCCCCTCACCTGACTCCAGCCTCTATCACAAAATAGAGCTAGAGCCTTTCAGTGCTGTCTCCAGCAGGATTCATACCTGCCTTTTGAGCCTATTGTGTTTTCCTTGGAGATGCCCCATACGTGCTTTGACCCTTTCTGGTGTGTGCGCTGTGTGGTACGATCTGTCTTCACACCTAAACCAAATTTGGGGTAGACACGCTCCACCTGCTGTGTGCCGCACCCACATCGCCGGGTTTAATGTCTTTCTGGCTGATGTGTATTTCCATGTTATAAGGCAGTCAGTTCACCTGAGGGATGTCGAAGTAGATTTTCTGTTTCAGTCCGATTTTCCCTGGAACCATGAAAATCCAATAATCTAGAATGAAGTAAAAATTCTACAGTAGATCTCCTGTTAGAGAAAAGTATTTTGAGGAAGCCTCCCAGGACTCCACTCTCAAACTCCTGAGTAAGTGTCAAATACTCTTTGAAGGACGATTGATTTCCCCCATGAGTTACTTCCAGGTTTACACCTAATTGATGAGGAAGGACTTTAGCTGTGATGAGATAACAAGACAAAACTATTATGAGGAACACGTGCTAAAGGACTTTGAACTTGGATCTAATCAATCTCTGCACTACAGACAGGTTTACAGGATGTAGAGGAGCTAGAAAAGGCTCCCCTTAAGGATTACGCGCTAACAATTACTGAAATCCAGAATGTGTAAAATCGCGATACACAAATGACTCCGTTTCTTTGACAAATATATGCTAAGGCGAGAAGGAATCGCCACTGGCGGAAGTGTCGAGCATTGTTCACATACCACGGACTGTGAATGTTATGGATAATTCAGACTTATAGAACAAGCAAATCTGCTTTATATAAAAACGTGGCTGGATATTGATTGAGGGGGTTTCCTAAGTGAAATAAGCCAGTGTTAAGGGGACAAAAACTGCATGAAGCCGTTCGTATAAGGTCTATAAAAGAGTTAAGCACCTGGAAAGTGAGAGTACAAAGGCGTTTGCAAGGGACTAGGAGGCGGGAGAAGTGGGCGCCTGCTAATTAGGGTGCATAAAGTGTCCGTTAAGAACGACCAATGCTTTCCGGGCTGCTTCCGCCCACGTGGTCCACAGTGAACACTGCTATGCCATACACCCGTATTTTGTTGAAAGATGTTTTCACCATGGTTTTTAAAACACTACTTTAAGAGTCAAATACAATTTGTACCTTATATGGATTTTTATTCAAATCAGACAGCTGTGAAAAGACAATTATGAGAAAACTGATTTTTTTAAAAAAGGATTGACTATTAGATAGTGAATTATTGTTATTTTGGTTGGTTATGATCACAGGATTGCTGTTCTGTTTCTATAAACTTTATTTGTTAGAGATTTGCCATGCTTATGGTGTGGTAATAGTGAGGTGGAACTTGGGTTAGAATACTTTAAAAAAACAAAGATGGATGAGAGATGAAATTAGGATATTGATAATTTTGAAGATGAGTAATCAGGATATAGTTTTTTAAAAAGTTCTCTCTGTATCTGGATGTATTTTAAAATTTTTATAATAAAAGATTAAAGTAAATTAGTTAAGTCCTCAATTTACCAGAATTCTTAATGGGGGTTTTCAAATACTGGGAAAATGAGCTACAGGCATGAAATGAGTGTAGTAAAATATTTTGAAAATACCTTATTCCTAAAGTCTGAAAATTTAAATAATGTGAAGGTCTGGATAATTCAAATTTAGGGGTGACCTAATAAGTTAGTGGAGTAACTAAGGATAGGGAGTTGGTCAAAGTAATAGTTTACTCACAAGCTGCACGATTTGAAAATGGTGATAAGAAAGTCTGTTCAGTCCGAAGTTAGAATGCAGTTGTCATAGACTCAGCCCCTGGTCTGAGGGGCAGAAGATGAGACACTACAGAAGTATTCGCTTGCACCTTAATCCAGTCGCTGGCAGTTTGCAAAAAAGAGTGAATATTCCCACCTCAGCGTGAGGGTTCTGGTTACTGCCGGTGCTGCTGTAGCAACCCCAGGATGATTTGTCCGCTGTAGCTTATTTCTTTAGCTCACATCAGCTGGATGTGCAGAGAATTCAAGTACACACATGTCTGTCTCAGGCAGTGAGTCCTTCTAGGAAGCATTTCCCCTTTGGTCCATGTTGAGTGATTTTGTCATTCAGAACTGATGGTAAAAAATACTGCTTTGCATATTTTCATAAACACCCAGGTTGCTTAATCTATTTATTGATCTTCATCAACATTTTACTTACATCAGGCTGACTTCAAAGGTTTAAAACTGATTGTAGCTCTGGAAGTTTTTATCATTATTATAATAGCTCTTTTTCTTCAGTGAGATGAGAACTGGTAGATATATTCAAGAAAATAATGATTGTATTAAACTCAATTCCATGTTTTAGTGATTTTATTAAAACAAGTATTCCTGGGTTTATTCTTTTTTCTAATTCAATTCAATTCAATTCAATTCAGTTCAATTCAATTCAATGCAACTTCACTGAGAACATTGTAAATGCTAAATTTGAGACTAAATATTATAGAAATACATACATTTTGGGGATTTCATGGCTAATCTCAGTATCGGTGTGATGGGAGGAATATAAAGAGCATCATAGAAAGAGTGGATGATAAGTACATCCTAGAAATTATCTGCACGGTGTATAAATAAGTCTTTTGAAAATAGTGTGTAATACTTATGCCAGGATGAAGGGTTGAAGCATAAATGAGACGAGTTTCCCACAGCTTCCGAAGGCTTGTGCTATTCTTGCAAATATGTTTGAATAAATAGCCTTGTTAGCCTCTGGGAAGCTATGACTATTTTAAGTCAATTGAATAATAAATTAAAATTACACAAAATAAGATCAGTGCTTCATTGGCGCTTAGCATATTTGAAGTGCTCAGTGGCTACTGTGGCTACTGGTTGCATCTCCAGCATTGCAGAAAATTCTAACTGTTGCCATAAATTCTTAGCAGCAAGTGTTTGTGATTGTTGGCTTTCCTTTGCTATGGCAAAATATCTGAGGAAAGCAAACTAAAGGAGGAAAGAAGTTTCAGAAGTATCAGTTCGTGGTTAGCTGGTACCACTGTTTGGAATGATATAAAGCAGAACTTATGAGAAAACACATAGTGGGCAAAGATGTTCAACTCATGGAACTAAAGGGAGAGGAGGGAGGAGAAGAAGGGAGGAAAGGACTATAGAGGAAGAGAAGAGACAGTCATAAAGTCATGCTTCTATAACCTACTCCTTTAAATTAGGCTTGCTTAGTAAGTTTTTATAAGTTCCCACTAATGCCATCAAATTATCCGTCTATTGCTGGATTGACAAACCAATGAATTTGGAATCCTTATGATCCAATAACCTCTGAAAAACCCTACTTCTGAACAGCTGAGCCTTTTGGAGAATGTTTTAGATCCAAAACACAACTGTTCTATAACAATCCCTTTAGACATCAAGGTACCAAGGGACCCACTAATCCTGGATATCTTGTTTTATTGTTAATTCTGATTTGAGCTTACTATTGTGGGTTTTTAGTAAAATGTTGGGTGATACTAAAATTTGATTCATAGACTATACTTTGAGAAGCAAGGGTCTATACTATTCTATTCACCAAACAAGCAGTGTGTAGAGGGAACCCCACTCTTTATTCTGGAGGAATACTTTTTTTAATTGAAATGTGGGAAAATTTAGATGATTTTTTGTCTACAATTCATAGTATTTATCATAATGTTTCATTCCTACATTTGAAAGATTTTAGCCTTGAAACAAAGTACAACAAAAATATCTGTACATTAATGATGCTAAAACACATTCTTCCCCATATGATTCTGGTTGTTCATGAATTCACAGGAAAACAAATCAGGTCTTAAATCATTTTTAAATACAATTGAAATGAAATTCATTTATCCATTTTAAAAGCAATTCTGAGATAATTAAGTGCTGTTTTAGTATTGCACATACAATTTTCCCCTTTGATTATTTCATTTAAAACTTTGCTTTTGGAACACTCCCAAATTCATTCCTGGAAGCAACCATTACCTGATTCCAAAAGCAGAGAAAGTCTCACCCAAAAAAGAGAACTACAGGCCAATCTCTCAAATGAACATGGATACAAAATCCTAAATAAGATACTAGCCAACAGAATACAGAGGATCATAAAGAAGATGATATACTTTGACCAAGTTGGATTCATCCCAGGGATGCAGGGAGAATTCAACATATATAAATCAATAAATGTAAAATAATTATACATTTAATTGTAAATGAATAATTGAAAATCAATAAATATATAAATAGACTGAAGGATAAAAACCATATAGTCATCTCAATAGATGAAGACAAAATGTTTGACAAAATCCAACACCACTCATGACCAAAACCCTATAAAGAATTGGAATAGACACTCTTTATCACAACCTGATCAAAAGCTTTTTATGAGAAACTGACAGCCAGTGGCATAAAAAATGGTCAAAAACTGAAACATTCCATGCTAAGATTAGGACAAAGACAAGAGTGTCCATTATCACCACTCCTGTTCAATATATTGCTGAAAGTATTAGCCACAGAAATTAGACAAGAAATAGAAATAAAAGGATTAAAGATAGGAAAAGAAGAAGTTAAGCCATCATTGTTTGCTGGTGATATGATACTCTATAGAGGATCCTAAAAACTCAACCAAAATACTGCTAGACTAAATTACCAAATTTAGTAGCATAGCTGTATACAAAGTCAATACTCAAAAATCAATAGCCTTTGTATACAGGAACAACAAATGCATTGAGAGAGAAATTGGGGAATCAATTCATTTCACAATAGCATCCATAAAATGAAATATCTAGGAATCAGTCTACCAAAGGAGGTAAAAGATCTCTATTCTGAAAACTACAGCATTCTGAAAAGGTAGACTGAAGGAGATATCAGAAAATAGAATGGCATCCATTGCTCCTGGATAGAAGGAACCAGTATCATCAAACTGGCTGTACACCCACAACTGCTATATAGATTCAGTGCAATCTCAATTGGAATCCCAACAATATATTTCACAGAACTAGAGAAAGTAATCCAAAATTTCAGAAGAGACCTAAAATAGCAAAAGGAATTCTAAGCAACAAGGAAATAGCAGGGAGGGTATCATAATCCCCAATTTGAAACTATACTACAAAGCCACTGTGATAATAACAGCATGGTATTGGCAAAGAAGAGACCTGAGGATCAATAGAGAAGATAGAAGAAGTAGAAACAACTCCAGTTATACTAAGCCACCTCATCTTTGACAAAGGAGCCAAATATCCACAGTGGAGGAAAGACAGCCTCTTTAACAAAAGGTGCTGGAAAAACTAAAGACTAAAGCTAAAATTAAGCTAAAGACTAAAGCTAGATCCACATCTATCACCGTGCACTAAAGTAAAATCATAGTGGATTAGAGACCTAAATATTAAAACAAACACTAAACCTGTTGGAAAATAGATAAGGTTAAATTCTTGGCGACATTAGCATAGGGAAAGACTTTATGAACAAAAACCTCAGCAGCAATGGTCAAAGAGAAAGAATCAGCAACTAGGATCTCTGTGTTGAAAAGCTTCTGCACAACAAGAGAAACCACCAGTAGAGCAAAAAGTCACCTACAATATGAGAAAAAAAAATTACCAGCTGCTTCTCAGACAAAGGGTATATAAAGGACTTTACCCCCCCCCCCATTTAAAGACCCAATCCAAAAATCTGCATCTGAATTAGACAGACATTTTTCAGATAAAGAAGTAAAGAACTCCTCCAGAAAAATCAAACAAAAACAAACAAAAAATAAAACAAAACAAAACAAAAAAAGAAGTAAAGACATCTAAGAAATGTGTGAAGAAATGGTCAACATCACTGGTCATTCAGTTCCGTCTCACTCCAGGAAAATGGCTGCTCTCACAAAATCAACCAATAGCAAATGCTGTGGGCTGTGATGAGAAAGGAACCTTTCTCCACTATTGGTGGGAATGTAGACGGGCGCAGCTACTATGGGTATCAGTGTGGAAATTTCTTAAAAATCTAGGATTAGGGGCCCCATTTGAACCTGTTATTCCCCTGCTAGGTATATACAAAAAGGAATTAAAAAGAATCTTAACACAGTGACATATGTGCACTCATGTTTGTAATAGTTAAATCTTGGAAACAGCCCAAATGCCCATCAGCATTTGGAGACTGGATAAAGAAGACATTAAAAAAAAAAATAAAATGGAGTATTACTCAAGCATTAAGAATGATAAATTTGAGTCATTTATACTCAAATGGGTATATCTTGAAGACATACTCATAAGGAAATAAATAGGACAGAGATGTGTAAATACCATATCATTTTTATGGTATGAGAAATTGAAGGTGTGAGTTCAAAAATTTATGACAGGTAATGTGAAATAGGAAAAAAATGGTCAAAAGTAATAAGGAAAGTGGAGGATAGCAGAAAGTAAAGAAAGGAAAGAGAAATTTGTTAGAAAAAGGAAACAAAACATATATATAGGGGTGGGGGGTTGTAGGGAGGGCAGGAGAATGGGAAAAAATAAGAATCAAGATGTG
>PVIC010001697.1:0-87308 GCA_004025085.1 Thryonomys swinderianus | reverse complement strand
GCTGCTATGAACAAGGGTGTACATCTGTCTTTCCAATATGATTTTTAAAATTCTTTTGGGTATATGCCTAGCAGGGAGATAGCCGGGTCAAATGGGACCCCTAGTCTTAGTTTTCTGAGAAATCTCCACACGGATCTCCACAATAGTTGCACAAGTCTGCAATCCCACCAACAGTGGAGACGGGTTCCTTTTTCCCCACAGCCACGCCAGCATTTATTGTTGGTTGATTTTGTGATCGCAGCCATCCTGGGTCGGGATAACCAACATCGTCAAAGTGGCTATACTCCCACAACTACTATACAGATTCAATGCAATTCCGATTGAAATTCCAACAGTATACTTCACAGAGCTAGAGAAAATAATACAAAAATTCATCTGGAAACACAAGAAACCTAGAATAGCAAAAGCAATTCTAAGCAATCACGACATGGCAGGGGGTATTACAATCCCCAATTTAAAACTACTATAAAGCTGCTATGATAAAAACTGCATGGTACTGGCAAAGTAATAGAACCGAGGACCAGTGGAATAGATTAGAAGACCCAGAAACAACCCCGGATACACTAAGCCACCTTATCTTTGACAAAGGAGGCAAACATCCCCAATGGAAGAAAGACAGCCTCTTTAACAAATGTTGCTGGAAAAACTGGGCTTCAGCCTGCCAAAAGCTAAAGCTAGACCTATCTCTTTCACCATGCACAAAACTAAACTCACAGTGGATACAAGACTTAAACATTAAAACAGAAACAATAAGCCTGCTGGAAATCAGGCCAGGTAAAACTCTTGGAGACATTGGCTTAGGCAGAGACTTTACGAATAAAACCTCTATAGCACAAGAACTAGCAGAATGAATCAACAAATGGGATCTCATCCTACTGAAAAGCTTCTGCACAGCCAAAGTAGTCACTGGCACTTCTAAAAGACAACCAACAACATGGGAAAATATCTTTACTAGCTGTTTATCAGACAAAGGGCTATTATCTACAATATATAAAGAACTCAAACAGATCAGCCTCCCCAAGTTTAAAGACCCAATTCAAAAATGGGCATCTGAAATGAACAGACACTTCTCAGAGGCAGAAGTCAAAGCAGCCAAGAAACATATGAAGAAATTTTCAACATCACTGGTCATTCGAGAGATGCAAATGAAAACAACATTGAGATTTCATCTCACTCCTCAGTCACTTCTGCACTCACTCCCTACTCTGAGACAGGTTGTTAAAAGCTGCCCTGGTGAGCAGTGCAGCTCCTCTGTCAGCCACACTTTCCTCTTGAGCTTTCCCACGCCCATCTGCGCTCTGCCTGGTTTCAGCACAGCCTGTTGCCGCTGTAGCACTCCTGACTTGATCCTTTCTCCTGTTTTCCCTTGAGCCCCATGCTTGGCTCACTTCACTTTTTATCAGTTGGCTCCTTATTGCCCTGAAATAACACTGAATCTGTCTGGGACATGCTATCACAGCCAGAAGTCTTTGTACCTACATAAGGCCTCAGCCTTCTCAGATTTTCTACATCATCGAAATAACACCTTTTGTATTTATTCCTCAACACAGGCAAGTGAAATAATTTCTTTTACATTGTTCCTCCTAAATAAAGTGTCATACTTTCCAGGGCAGAGGTGCCCTGATACTGTCAGTGCGTCTATCACAGTGCACCTCCTGCAAAGGGTTTCTTTGAATGGCTCAGGTTCCTAATTTATGTGGACAAATTTACTAGTTATAAAACAGAATCAAACCTAAAAAGATATACACTGATTGTTTTTGAAACTCACTAAACATTTGAAACTAAAAATCAGGCAGTCTAATAGTAAACAAGATGCTTAGCAATCACAAATACCTAAAATCATGGTGCATTGTGTGGAAGCTTACCACACTGAACATGGCAGTTCCTCTGAGGATGGCAAAAACAGACACTCAATATCCAGAATGCTTTTCAAATGATTTATCAAAGAATAATGGCAAAAGAAGAAATACAGTCAGTCATAAAATGGAGAATTTTTTCAGGAGAAACCTCTTAGAATTGGCATCAGCTTGAGATAAAACAAGGCAGTGCAATAAAAGGACAAAGTAAGGACAACACAGAGACGTTCATGTGTCTCTGGAATGAGGAAAAAAAATCAAATCAAGGCCTCTGTGTTTTAAAAAAGTGACGACTGAATTTGCAACATGCAGGGCAAACCTTTTACTTGTTTGTGGATCACTGAATAAAAACTGAGTGTGGAAGTTTTTAATATTTTCATCACTTTAGTTATAATCCAGTTCTAATTTTTAATTTAAAGAAATAATGTTACCATGTTATTTTCAATGCTAAGAAAAAAATTCTTACTAAATGTTCAGCATTTAAAAATATCTCCTATATCATATTAAGAAAGCAAAGAATTCATCAGAAATTCAGTCTTCATTTAAATAATATATAATATGTTTTCCTGGGTTTGGACCCCTTACTGATCAGAACACATATTTTATTCACCTTGTGTTTCTCAGGGCCTTGATTAAAATGAATGCTGAATAAATTGTGTGAGTGAATTATTATTAAATAATGAAAGTTACTTCTAAAGGGAAAAATCTTAGTAAGAAGTGTTACTTCTAAAAAAATGATATGTATATATGTTTTGCCAGTTGATATATTTTCAAAAATAGTGACCAAAAGGAAAGTAAATATCTGATATTTCCCAAGGTTCAGAAATGGTGTTATTAAATTTTTCTAGTAGAAATTTAAGTTCATTAAAATGGAAGATTCAGTTGGAATTGTTAATGAATATTAAAGAGTCATTAATGATTCATGAATACAAAAGAAATATACAAATAACTATAACTAATGGCTTAGAAAGAAAAAGTTTAACATCTGACTGCATTTATGTCATCTACATGGCTCATTTCAATTTGTACAACTTGACCCATTAAAAGTCATCATATCATATGGTTATATAAATGAGAAGAGAAGCCAACAGCCACCAAGCTTAGCAGATACCTTGTTCACTTAAATTTCCTTGATTTTTTTTATCTGGGTGG
The DNA here is from genome assembly GCA_004025085.1 of Thryonomys swinderianus. Lineage (NCBI taxonomy): Eukaryota > Metazoa > Chordata > Mammalia > Rodentia > Thryonomyidae > Thryonomys > Thryonomys swinderianus. The sequence continues at coordinate 84,300 of PVIC010001697.1, read as the reverse complement.
CATGTAATTAAAAAGATCTTCTGATGTAAAATATCCTTTGACTTATATTACACTCCTTTTTCATTATTTTCTCCTTTAAGTTCTAATTCGAGACCCAGTTTTTTGAAACACATACTTTCTGAGCTATCGTCACCTTGCAGGCTCCAACTGAGGTTGTCACACAGGTTTAAAGACACGTGACAGGAAGTCAAGCACCACAGTTAGCACTGACGGACGACTTGCAAAGCTGCTAAGATGCCCCCCAGACTAATCATGTCCCTGCCCTGTACGTCATCACACACAGCCTCCTCCAGCCCATCCCAAAGTGGATGGAATTCCTGAGCCACCGGCTGCTTATGATCTCAGTATTAAAATGAGATAAACTTATTCTCAGGGTACCCAGAGAAGTAGGCTAAGTGCTTATCCTACATCGCAGTGACAGTGATTTATGACCATGCTACATAAATCATACCAGGTTTAGCCAGTTTTTAAGCAGCAAAAGAATAATCAACACTTATATTAGAGATTGTCATACTTAAATTATCAAGAGATCCTGCAAACACTAAGCATATTTGACGTTTAGGACTCTTCTATAATGAAAGTAGTCATTTTGGTTGGCAAGGGGAGCCAGAAGAGCCTAAAAATACAACACTGGTAAGGTGAGTAATAGAACCAAACTTTAAGGCCATATATTGCAATTCTGAGAGTATTGTTCGTTAGGGTTCATCATTGTGCCAGCAGAAATAGGAACTCTGAAAGGAAATGGTACGCACAGAAACAAACCAGTTATGAGTAGTCTTGTTCCTCCACTGCTTGCTTCAGCCATTCACTGATGTAATAATAATTACTATACATGGTTTGGATCATATGCAAGAGGAGTAGATTAAATGAATTTATAGTGGAATGAAGAAACTAAAAGCAGAGATAAACACAGTGCAGTGATACTTGATAGAGGAAAGGGAAATACATTCCTGGAAGTGATACATTTGCCTGGGAAAACAGGAAAGACCTGTCAGGAAGACCAGGTAGTGAAAGTCCAGGTAAAGGTTGTAGGTCACAAGTATTTGAACTTTGTAGAAAATAATAAACTCATGAAATATTAAGTGATCTTCAGTGCCACGATCAAGTTGCATTACTTAAACAATTTCAGTTGCTCTGTGGAAAGTGATTTGAGGAATGACAGAGAAATCAGTACCAGGAGACCAGGTGAACTGATCTTCCCTGGAACAGTGAGGGCAGCGTGGGCACAGCGTGTTCCCACAAAGCATGTAAGAGTCACGGGTCCTGTGGCTTTGGATTGTGCGATAAGAAGCGAGACCCTGTCTCCAAAAAGCAAAAAAAAAAAAAAAAAAAAAAGAAAAGAAAGTCATTTGACTCCACGGTGCTCCATGAGAAGTTTTCTGGGCTACCCTGCTTTGCACAGCAAACTGCACAATATGCTCGCTCAAGGCCAGCAACCTCTAGCAGCTATGGACTCTGAGTTCTCAGTCCCACAGCCCTGCGTGTGATGAAGATGACTCTGGAGAAAAGGAGACACCAGCTTATCCCAGTGTCTCTCAGCATATACTGAGGAGAAACACGGAAGTGAATGCAGAGGAAAGTCTTCCCTGCTGGATTCCAGTCCAGATAGTGATACTTAATTTAGTGAAGATGAAACACAGCAGAATGTATGATCTGCTCCATAAATAACTTCACAAAGGAAAGCAGAAGATTTAGGCTGATTGGAGGAGGCTTATTGATATGGGGAAGAGTCTGTGAGGTTAGAAAGATCTTAAGTATGATCTAGATACCAAGTACTTAATAATACAGTGTTTCTTTTTAATGGGGCACTGCTTTATTTAGCCAGATTGTCTGTGTTCCTGCCAGAAAGTGACTTTTTCCTTTTATATTGGCTTTAATTTTCTTGCATTTGAGTCAACAGTTCGGCTTGTGCTCATCCTTATTTATAATGCCGCCTCCCTTTCCTAGCTGTGAGCAAGTTTTCCCTTTTTATGGGCTTCTGGGAAGTCCCCCTGGACTACTTCTTACCTTTAGTTATTGTGAGTCGCAGCTTTGCTGTTGGGCTGTTCTATTCCTTTTCATGCTCCTTCTTTAGAATCATACCTGCCGTAGTCTGCTGCCTTATCAGCTGTTTAATACTAAATAAGTGAAGGTTTCTAAATCAAAAATAAACACATGAAACAGAAGGGGAAACAGAGCCCTCTCTCTCTCTTTTTCCTCAGTGTTCCAGGTAGCCCTGTTTAGGGGATGATTTAACCTGCTGTTAATTCATATTAATAGGAATTTCCGGTTAAGAATTCTCCGCATGTCCAGTCATGCCTTATTGATATTTTCTAAGTGTCCTTCCTATGCTTTTATTCTGTGATAATGATTGATAGTAGAACATATCATTCCCATTCTATTTTACACTCTCTGTCCCTAGAAGTGCTTCAGAGGAAGCAGCAGAGAGAAAGCTCGACGTGACCCCTCTTAGATTCTCCGCTCACTTTGTCTTCCCTGAGCCAGCCGTGCTGCTGTCTGTGACTTCTCTGCATTTCTCATCTACTAAGTGCCTGACAGATTCTGCCACCTTTACATCTGTGTCCTCACTGAAGGTCTTTGCAAAAAATCCTTGGGGAGAGTCGACTGCTCTGTACACATACCCACCATCCAACACTTGAGACATTTGTGTGATTCTGGTTTGGTCATGATTAAATTCTAGGCTTCTGAAGCAAAGAGGCAAAGAAACTTACCACCCAGGTCAACAGTATCTTGTTCTAGACAATTCTAAAGGGAACTGAACACAAAAGCAGGCGTGAAGGGACTTCAATGGCTCCATCAAGAACCAAGGAAGATTCTCATCTCCGTATTACTGGATTCTAAATGGCCAGCACAGTTTCAACCATATATAGGCTCTTAAATGAAGTTTCAAACAACTAAATAGGTCATTTAACATTCTTAGCAGATAAATTTAGGATTAGACTGAATACACGACCTTCAGGCACTGGCCCTACCATTTCACAATTTCACCGACTTATGACAGTAAACGTTCATATCCTCCTTATTTCTGATGTAAGAATAACACAAATTTTAAGTAAAACATGGATGCATTCATTATTAAAAGATATGGATTTTATTCATAGCAAAACAAATAGTATACTAATGCTAATCACCTTCAAAAATATTAACATTTATCTGCCATTGCTTCTTTTCTCTTGGATATAGTGCTCTTTCCAACAATATAAAGATTTTGCATATTCCAACCCTCTGATGTCTTAGCTTCTTGGCACTCTTGGAGATGTGGGAATTAAACCCCGGTTGCATGCCGGGATGTGCTCTACCTCTATGCTTCACTACCAGCCCAAGAACTTGGAACAGACTAACATGTATTGCGTAGGTATGTGTTTAGTGATTAAGGTTTTCAGTTTTCCCTCTTTGGTGCCAGGCATCAAACTCAGGACCGACCATCCAGTAAATGTTCTGACTCTGAGTTACCTTCCTGGTCCTCTCAGGAAATGCTAACACTCCCCTTTGCTTACTTGTGTAAGAAACCAGTAGCACAGACTGATCTTCGTAGATGTGTACTGTAGTGTAAGAGTTCAGTTCTGGTTATAAATTGTGCTTTCAAAACATTAGATGTGTTATGTCACACACCAGTTCCAGGTTCTCAATACATTAGCTTCTTCATACATAAAGAGAGAGGTAGTTTCTGATTATTAAGTCAACTGTGAAACATAAAGTCAGCTTGTAACTATTTAGGTCAGTCAGTGTTTCCTCTTAGGTGTGACTTAAATAAACTACATAAAATTAAAACACTTTTTGTTATCTTGTGGAATCTAGCATATTCTATCAAAAAAGTTGAAAATACCTATTAGGGTTGTGACTTGTCTATGGTCAAGGAGATAATAATCTCAGCATATCTAAATTCGCTTAGGTAAATGTTTGTTTTAGATATGTAATGATTCTTTTCCAGGATGAAGTTTTGTTAGGTACCTCAATAGTTATTTGAAAGTTCTATTTTGTTTTGTTACTTTTCATTTTGAGGAAGTGGAGTTTTATACATAATAAATACGTGCTCTGTATAGAAGTTCTTAAATGCATTTGTATTCTCCTAAGTACCACTGTCTGACTGCATTTCTCACGTTAATGCTAATTTCAGTTCCCAACATTGCAGTCATTAATATTCTGAAAAAATCTAAAGAGTACTGTTGCTTTTCCAATATTTATAAATCGTTCATCTGTCTAGTGACTCCATTTCTAGTAACTCTACATGCTTTATTGCACCACGTTGAATTTTAAAAAGGCCTTGTATTAATATTCCTTGTAATCTCATGACTTGGAGCACTCGTGTCTCAGTTGGAATGCTGCAAACACACACACCGCACAGCAAAAGTTGTCTTCTCATTAATCACAAAGCAGACAAAAGCACAAATATCTGTGTTGTGGGTTGGAGCAATTCACCTTTGTTATCTATGAGAAAAACTCCATTCAGCGCTTGTAAAATATTGATTTGTGCAATAGAATCAAGCACTTAGATATTACCTTCTATCTTTCAGTCACTGTGACATTTTTGCAGTAATTAGGTCACTCAGAAAAAGCTATTTTATGTGAAAGAAACCTTTAAAATCTTTAGTATCAGTCCTAGAATATGGTAGGCCCATGACTCTTTGGACTGTTCTTGTCAGTGTTAGTACGTTATACTGTTGTTCAGGGAACTCCTGGCCTCCTTCTCTCTCCTTCTCCTCAGGTTCATCATTTCTTCTTTTCCTTCTCCACCCTCCCCTCTGATATGCAGTCCCTCAGAGAAAGGAAAAGGACAGTTCAGTCGCCATTTACAATTGAGCCCCAACTCCTCCACTGCCCATCACTGAAAGATGAGCACACTGACCTAAGACTCCCCTAGGCCACCTTCTGAATCCCAGCATCAATGTCTTGTAATTCTTTCTCTTATGGCATATAAGTCTGCGGCCTGTTGGGCATGGGACCTGAATTTTTAAGCCAGGGCCTTCTCACTGAGTTACATCCCCAATGCATCTTCAACCTTTTTCATACTATATCTTGAGATAGAGTCTCACTAAAATGCAAGGGTGACTAGACTTAAACTTGGATCCTCCCAGAGTGCTGAGATTACAGATATGCAGTGCTGCACCTAGTTTTTATTTTGGGCTTGTTTGTTTGGTTTTGGCTTTGGATTTGAGACACGATCTTACTGTTTAGTTTAGGCTCACCTTGAATTCAGAATGCAAACCAGGCTGGCCTCAAACTTATAGCAGTCCTCCTGCTCCAGCCTCCTAAATGCTGAGATTACAGGTGTGCAGCATCAAATTTCCTATCTTACTTCCATTTGTCTCATTGTTCTTAAGCTTGTAAGGTAGAACATTTGAATTACAGTATCACATCTTCCTTGCTGTGCATGACACTTCAAGCACTTTGCTAGGCAGACTCCTGTGTAGCAGAAATGAAGCTGACACCCTGGACTGGCACCCTCACAGGGAAGGAGGGAATCACGGTGGACTTTCATTCATAAAGTTATGTGAATGAAAAAAAAATGTGATGGTAGTAAAAAAAGAGAAACAAAGTTTATGTATTTAGGGGGTGGAGGGTTTGTGGGGTGTGTAGGGGAATGGGAAAAATGAGAATTAAATCGTGATATACTGGTACAAATTCCCAATATTGAATGTTATGATGTGTATATACAATATACCAATAAAGAAATGGAGCGATCCAATTTTAGATCCACTTACAAAGAAGCATAGAAAGAGTCGGATATCTGAAGCCTGATTCCAAAGCCAAAATACTTCTCTGTGGGCACAAGAAGTTGAGACCTCAGCGTGATGGCTACATATTACTTCTGCTATGATTAACTTTTTTAAAAAATGAGCTTATTGAAAAATTTGTACCTATACAGGATGCAACTTGATTCTCATTTTTCCCTCTCCCCTGCCCTTCCCACCATCCCCAACGCCTAAATACAAAAGCTTTGTTTCCATTTTTAATTTTTTACTATCAAATTTTTTCTTTCTCTTCTTTATTTTGCCTGCCCCCCCTTAACTTCTGAACATTTCCCTCCTATTTCACAATACCTATCATAAATTCTGGATCTCATTTACATGTTTAATTTCTCATTAAAGAGAAACTATACAGCATTTATACACTTGTGACCTATTCATTTCATTTATGAGTATGTCCCCAAAGTACATCCATTTGAATATAAGTGACTCAGATTTGTCATTCTTTATGGCTGCATAATATTCCATTTAAAAAATGCATCTTCTTTATCTAGCCACCAGTTTATGGACATTTGGGCTGTTTCCAATATTTAGCTATTACAAACTGAGCTGTTGTAAACATGGGTGCATATATCACTGTGATATGATTCTTTTAATTCTTTCATGTATATAACTACCAGGGGAATAGCAAGGTCAAATGGGACCTCTAGTCCTAGCTTTTTGAGGAATTTTCACATTGATTTCCACAGTGGTTATATCAATCTATATTTCCACTAACAGTGGAGAAGAGTTGCTTTCTCCCCACAGCCTCATCAGCATTTCTGTTGGTTAATTTCATGATAGCAGCCATTGTTTGTAGAGTGAGGTAGAATCTCAGTGTTGTTTTCATCTGCATATCTCAAATGATATTGAACATTTCTTCATATGGTTTCTTCACTGTCTTTACTTTTTCATCTGAAAAATGTTTGAGCATTTCAAATGCCCCTTTTTGAATTGGGTCTTTAAATTTCAGTGGCCTGAGTTTAAAAAAAAATCTTTATATATTCTTAATAATAGTCCTTTCTCTAAGGAGCTGCTGCTAAATTTTTTGTTGAATTCTTTATTGATACATTTTATTTACACCTCACAATCACACACAACATTGGAGAATTTGTACCAGTATATGACACAAGTTAATTCTCATTTTTATCCACATCCCTACCCACCAACAACCCCTAACCCTTTATATACATGCTCTGTCATTTTCTTTCTGAAACATATTTATTCTTTCCCTCATTACATTCCCACACCAAATTCCCTCTGGATATTTCCTATTTTACAAAAGCTATCATACATTCTAGAACTCATTTACATCTAAAGGTGCTCATACGAAAGAAAAGATCTGGTATTTGCATATCTGTGATCTATTTATTTCACTATTAGTGTGTTCTCCAGGCATACCCATTTGCACATAAATGAATGAAACTTGTCATTCTTTATGCCAGAGTAATACTCCAATTTATTAAAAAACAAAAACACATCTTCTTTATCCAGTCTCCAGTTGATGGGCACTTGGGTTGTTTCTAAGATTGACCTATCACGAACTGAGCTGCTATGAACAAGGGTGTACATATGCCTTTCCAATGTGATTCTTTTTTTTTTTTTTTTTTTTTTTTTTTTTTTTTTTTTTTTTTTTTTTTTTTTTTTTTTTTTTTTTTTTTTTTTTGAGACAGGGTCTCGCTTTGTAGTTCAGGCTGGCCCAGAGCTCACTATGTAGCCCAGGCAAGCCTCAAACTCAGCAGTCCTCCTGTCTCTGCCTCCTGAGTGCTGGGATGACAGGCATTAGCCACCACGCCTGGCACAGTGGTATGTGGTATTGATTGCTGGTGGGCGTGAGTCAGCACGCCCAGCATTGTATGTGTTTACTGGGGATCAAACTCAGGACCTTGCACTTGCAAGGCAGGCGCTGGAACCACTGAGCTAAATTTCCAGCCCTCCAATGTGATTTTTTAAAGTCCTTTAAGTATATTCCCAGCAGGGCAATAGCAGGTTCGAATGGGACCTCTAGTCCTAGTTTTCTGAGGACTCTCCACACAGATCTCCACAATGGTCACACAAGTTGCTAAATTCTTTTTTTTACCAACCTGCAAGTTGTCTTTTCATTCTGTCAGTGGTTTCTATTGCTGTGCAGAAAATTTTGAATAAGATGAGATCCCAATTGTTGATTCTTTCTGCAGTTCCAGTGCTGCTGAGGTTTTGCTTATAAAGTCTTTCTCTATGTCAATGTCTCCAAGAGTCTACCTAACCTATCTTTCAGAATGTTTAATGTTTCTGTTTTAATAGTCAAATGTCTAATCCACTTCTATTTTTAAGTTTTGTGAATGGTGAAAGACATGGGTCTATCTTTAATCTTGGGAAGGTTGAAATCCAGTTTTTCCAGCACCACTTATTAAAGAGGCTATCTTTTCTCCATTGAGGATGTTTGCCTCCTTTCTCAAAAATGAGGTAGCTTAGTATGTCTGGAGTTGTTTGTGTGTTTTCTAGCCTGTCTCATTCATTCATGGGGTATGTTTCTTTGTCAGCAGCATGCTGTTTTTATCACACTGGTTTTGTACTATAGTTTCAAGTTGGGGATTGTGATGCCTCTTTCCATATTCTTGTTGACTAGAATTACTTTTGATATTCTAGGTCTCTTTCTGGTTCCAGATGAGTTTTTGGATTATATTTTTCTAGATCTGTGAAATATGATGTGGAGATTTCAATTGGGATTGCATTCTATCTATATAGTAGTTTGGGAAGTATAGTCATTTTGACAATATGGGTTCTTCCAATAGGAGCAAGGGATGTCTTTCCATTTTCTGTTATCCTCTCCAATCTCCTTTTTCAAAGTGCTGTAATTTACAGAGAAGAGGTCTTTCACCTACCTCCTTTTTAAAAGTGATTCCCAGATATTTCATTTTTTGAAAGCTATTGTAAAAGAAATTTTTACCCAATTTCTCTCAATCTATTATTTATGCATAGCAAGGTTATTGATGTTTGAGTGTGGACCTTTACCCAGGTACTGTACTGATCCTGATGATTAAGTCTAACAGTTTTTTGGCTGAGTTTTGGGATATTCTATGTAGAATATCTATGTGATCAGCAAATAGTGACAGCTTAACTACTTCCTTTTCTATCTTTACTCCTTTTATTTCTTTTTCTTGTCTAACTACTGTAACTAATGTTTCCAACACTTTATTGAACAGGAGTGGTGAGAGTGGACATACTTGCCTAGTTCCTGATTTTAGTATAATGTGTTTGGTTTTTTACCAATTAGTGAATATGATGTTGACTATTGGCTTTTCATAAATGACTTTTATCAATTTGAGATAAAGACCATGTATTCCAATTTCTGTAGGATTTTGATCATGAATGAATGTTGGATTTTGTCAAATGCTTTCTGCATCTATTGAGATGACCATATTTTTTTTCCTTGAGTCTGTTAAGATAGTGTATTATATATTTTGATTTACATATGTTTTGAACCATCCTTGAATCCCTGGGATGAATCTAATTTGGTCAGGGTGTAAAATCTTAATGATCTACTACATTCTGTTTACCAGTGTCTTATTGAGGATTTTTGCATCTCTATTCATTAGAGATTGGCCTGTAGTTCTGTTTCTTGGTTGGATCTTTCTCTACTTTGGAATCAAGGTAATAGTTGCTTCTAGGAATTAATTTGGGAGTCTTGTGTCCATTTTAATTTCATTAGAGTTTGAAAAGCAATTGAAAAGTATAGATCTTCTATAAAAGTCTTACAGAATTCAGCAGTGAAACCTTTAGGGCCAATATTTTCCTTTGTTGGTACATTTTTAATTATATTTTCAATTTTATTTATTGATATTCAGGTGTTTAGCATTGTTATATATTCTTCATTCAACTATGGTAGTTCATATGTGTCTAGGAATCTGTGCAATTGTTGTTTTCCATCTTATTGGAGTACCAGTTTTTGAAGCTGAATCTGTTGTTGGTTCACTCTTTTCATTCATAATTGCATGGATTTGGGCGTTTTTCTTCCTTTTTTGATAAGATTAATTAAGGGTTTATCCATTTTGTCTATTCTTTCCAGAAGCAACTCTTTAATTCATTGATTTTTATAATCATTTTCTTCATCTCCATTGCCTATATTTCTCTTCTGACCCTTATAATTTCTTCTCTTGTATGAGATTTAGGTTTGTCTTGCTCTTCTTTTTCTAGGAGTCTGAAGTTCAATGGATGGTTGTTTATTCGAGCTCATTCTGTTTTCCTAGTGTGGGCATTCATAGCTATGAATTTTTCTCATAGCATTGCTTTCATTGTGTCCCATAACACTATGGTTAACTTTTTGAAAGAATATTCCAGCAGATAGAATGATTAAATTTAAAGACGATTTCTGTTCACAAAAAGATTATAATAAATGAAATCAAATAATTCTCACGTAACTATGGCATGAATTAAACAAGGGAGAGCCTGCACAATGTCATTTGAATCTTAACAATCATGTTTTTCATATAACCTCATACACTCATAGTTAATGCAAATACAGTACAAGATAGTCACTTTCAGGAAATGGAATAGTTACTTCTAATATCAATTCCTGCCCACTTTATTTCACTTCTGTTGTTAATATTATTTCTGCCTTGCCCAATGTTGTCTACCCATAAGAATTTCTATAAACTGCATTTGGAAATCATTTCTAGGCCAATTTTCTTTTTTTCTGATTATAGAAAGCCCAGTACTTCATAGACCACAGTAAATGTCCCTACTTAATCTAATTATAATACCCAATATTATCAAACTAACCCAAGTTTTCAGTGTGCTAAATATAATAAATGTTTCCCATAAGCCTTTTCTTTCCAATTTTTTGCTTTATGGACTTTTCACACAGCATGTGAGAGCCCTCTAGTCAGCACAGAATATGATTCTGAGCTCCTGATGGTCCAAAGCCCAAGAATGCCAATCCAAGAGGCACTGGCTCCTTTCTTGTTTCCATTTCCTTTCCTTGAGACTTGGCAAATTATAGTGACTTAGTTACTTTCTCATTGCTGGGGTTGGGGCAATATACCCAGTGCTCACAAGCTAACAGAGCAGAAGTTTATCTTAGAGGTTTTATTCTGTAGTTGGTGGGAGTCAAGGCAGGGTGGCATGGCAGAGGGGAATGGGAGTAGAGAAACTGCCCATAGTGTGACAAGCAGGAAGCCACCAGCAGCGAGTTTTCCTTCCCCTTTTTATTGCATTCAGTCTACAAGCCTATTGGTTGGGGCCACCCACACCAAGAATGGGGCTTCCCTCTTCAGTAAGTCCACTCTGCCACATGCAGAACTATACTAGCACTATTAGTGGGCTGACCCAGCACCACACACCATGATCCAGCCACCTCACAGAGCTACACCTTCTGGGAGACATCTGCATATAAACCAAACACATGGGATTTAAAAATTTCTCTTATAAGGCTTTGAATTTCCAAATTGATTATTTAATAAACAAGCTTGCTGAATTAAAAGAACTTTACATTGAAAACTATAGTACTTTTTTTTTTTTTTGAGACAGGGTCTCGCTTTGTAGTTCAGGCTGGCTCTGAGCTCACTATGTAGTCCAGGCAAGCCTCGAACTCAGCAATCCTCCTGCCTCTGCCTCTCCAGTGCTGGGATTACAGGCGTGAGCCACCACGCCCGGCATTGTGATATGTGGTATTGATTGTTGGTGGGCGTGAGTCTCCACACCCAGTATTGTATGTGGTTACAGGGGATTGAACTCAGGACCTTACGTTTGCGAGGCAGGTGCCAGAACCACTGAGCTAATCCTCCGGCCCAAAAACTATAGTACTTTGAAAGCGTGGATCAAAGAAGATATCAGAAAATGAAAAGATAGCCTTCATTCTTGGGTAGAAAGAACCAATGTAGTGAAAAATGGCCATATTTCCAAAATTACTGTACAGATTTAATGCAATCTCAATCAAAAAGCTAATAGCATATCTAACAAAATTAGAGAAAAATAACCCTAAAATTCATTTGGAGCCAAAAGAGACCTAGAATAGCAAAATCAATTCTGGGTACCAAAGTCAGAACAGGGGACATGACAGTCCCTGACTTGAATTATACTACAAAGCTGCCATTATAAAAAACAGTAAGAAAAATATATTCTATGTAATTATTTATAGTAATCACTTGTATCATTATATTCTTATAAAATATATTTTAAATGAGAAATCAATAAAGTTTATAACACTATATTTGCTTTAATTTTATTATATTTATGTTGGGATTACTGATAATTAAGATATATCAGTGATATTTTATATCCATTAAATAGGTATTAATTATAAACTTTATTCTCATGATCCAATTGCTGTTGTATTTAGGGAATTCAATTATAGCAGAAATGGTAGTAGTTTTCCACAGTGTAATTTTTCCAAAGATTCATATGTTTCTAGTGTTTCACAACTAGTTTTCCTTTTACCCTTTTTGATCTTTTCTATGGTTTCACATGAAAAGTTAACAGTTTCTGATGACAGTATACTGTTACATAAGGTGATGCTGCTGCTTAAAATCTCTCATATTTTTCTCCAAAATTTTCTGTCTGCTATTTTCCTACTAGAGACATACATAAAAGAATCACAAAATTCATATCACAGCAACACATGTGCACCTATGTTTATAGCAGCTCAGTTCATGATAGCTAAATCTTGGAAACAATGCAGATGCCCATCAACTCTAGACTGGATAGAGAAGATGTGTGTTTTTTTTTAATGGAGTATTACTCTGCCATAAAAATGATAAGTTTGAGTCATTTATACTCAATGTATGTAACATAAGAACATACTCATAAGTAAAATAAATAGATCACAAATGTGTAAATATCATATCTTTGCTATGAGAAACTTAAGATGTAAATAAGTTATCAAATGCATAATAGATATTGTGAAGTAGTAAATATTAAAAGGGAAATGGGCTTTAGGGGTGAGTAATGATAAAGAAAAAAGTTGATGATAAATAAAAGGAAACAAAGCTTGTCCATATAAGGATGGGGGCATGTAAGGTGGATAGGGGAAGAGGAAAATTGAGAATTAAGTTATGTCATATACTGGTACAAGTTCTCAATGTTGAGCATAATTGTGATGTGTATATATAATGTACCAATAAAGATTCAAATAGGTATTTTTTTCTGTATGTTTCATATGCAAAGGGACTTGCAGGTAAGCCTTCTCAATTCTCAGTGACCACTGCATTCACAAATGCTGAATACATTTTTATAATGCAAAATCTAGAAAACTTGCATTCCTTTCTATTTGAACTATGATGAGATAAAAACAGGAAATCTTGGACCAAATTCTTTGAAACTCTTAACTAGAATGATTATCCAAGCTATACAATTTATTATAGTGACCTGTATCTGCTAGTGTATTCTCTTAAAAAAAGACAAAGTAAATTACAGCAGAATATTTGTAGGCTGAATGTTAAAGCAAATTCAGCCTTCAGGGACTATGGTCTTCTTTCTGCCTATATGCATCTCTTTTAAGGCTCCCAACATTCATTAAACCTCCATAATTTATGATTTGAAGGCAGCCAAAGATTTGAGTTAAATTACCCTTCAGAGACCTGGTGACCCTTCTACTGCTGCCAATTGGCCTTCACCTCTACCCAGAATAGGCTGAAGGGGTACTTGACCAGTAGCCCTAAGAGACAATTCATGGTAGCTTGTGGCAGCCATAATTGTTTGTGTGTGTGTGTGTGTCTGTGTGTGTGTGTGTATACATACAGAACATACAAAACACATGCCTGGTGCTCTGTTAATGGGAAAGCAAGCAATCAAGTAAATAAATGTGTTCCGGGGCCCTTGTCTGTTTAAAAATAAATTAGGTTACTCAAAACCTCTGCCAGGTACCACATGAAGTCTTAAAACTAATGAAGTGCTACATATTTAAGAATACATATTATTGACAGTTCTTAAAAATGCTGTAACTTTCTAATATGTCACAGCTGTTGATCTTTGTTACCTGACAAATATGGTCAAGCAGGTTGTAAACCAATTCTGGTACTGCCCCATATTTGTTTCTCTTAGAGTTGTTCAATACATTTGAAAACTAAAATACTACGGCATTGACTGTGCCTCACACAAAGCCACTGTATAACCATGTTCTTCCTGTGACTGGAGCCAGTCATGTCCAACTTTCTATGTCATAAAACATTCTGTATGTTTCAAGAATAAAGTGTTAAATCTTCTCACTTCTGAAATTTCAAAACATGATAATCTCATAATCTTGATATCCCCTGTGACTCTTCAATTTACTGTACAGTAAAAAGGTACATGTACCAATTCCCTCCTAATGAATGTATTTATTTTGCATATGTAATTTAAAAGTGAAAAAGTATAATAGATACACAGCAGTTTTCTATACAGCTTTTTCCTAAAGCCAGTATATAATCTGCTTTAGTGTACTTTCTCTCAGATATTCCCCGTCTTATCTTTCAATATAAATAGTAAATATTTACATAAATTGAGTGTATAATTACAAATATGAGTGGACCAGTTAGTGAATTGTAAATATTAGACATTTTCACGTTATTAACTCAGACACAATCAATGGATATACGGTGCTATGTTGCTTCATGAACTTACTTTGTTTTATGACTGGGGGAAAAGGCTACATTTACGTTTGTGTGGAGAAAATGGCTGTACCCGTATTTGTCACCTGACTGGGAGTTTGTCAATGAATGGAAGCAAAATTTTCCAAAACATTTTACCAAATTCTTTGCAAACAGAAATGTATGTGAACCGAGGTATCACTGCCATATTTTTATTTCACTACAAATGTTCAATCTGAAGTTCTTTGTTTTGGAGGAATTTAATAATAGTTCCCTTGATTTAATATAAAATGTTTCACCTCGTAGGTAGCAATTCTGGAGGTCACTGCTTGTATTTCATAATCAGCAAGAGGATTTTATGACTGAAACAATGATAGGAAAATGTGAAATTTTTGTGAGAGCCCTGAAATCAAGACACTTATGAAGTGAGAGGGTTCGAAAGAGGGAGGACTTCATAAAGCAAGCTTCTCAGTAGCTCAACTGGGGTCAGGGAAGGAGCGCCACCTCTCCTGGCTGTCTTCTCAGTGAAATTGCACAATCTGTACAGTTCTGAGTGCACCATGCCAATCTGCTGCGGAGAGCTCTTTGCCTGGCCCACAAGGCCTTCCTTCACGTTCTGGGTGGAGCCTCCCTGACATCACGACTCTTGCATTCTGCATCACATAACTGATGCCAGGTGTGCTGTGGCCAGAACCCCTTGAACCATGGCTGTATGTAGCCCCTGAGTCCCCAGAGGGCTGAGCCTACTGGCATTCACCCCAAGGAACTGGATCACCAGAAGGCCATTCTCAAGCTGAGTTCCCAGGGACTGGATTCACAAATGGAAAGTTTACAGTTTTGCTAATTTGAGCTGGCTTTTGATGGAATGTTGCTGATTACTGAAATGCCCTTAAAACACTTTGCTTCCATACAAAATGTTTTGTTCCTTTTTAATGACCTTTCTCTGTCCAGCAGCCACCCCTCCACTGGCTGGAACTTTAGTCATTTTTCCTCCAGGGCCAAACTTAAAGATTTTTAAAATTTTGTCTTTTGTCTTTTGCCCCCTACAAACTAAATGTTAGGCTGTCATGAAATTTCCTCTGCAAGATTAATTAATATGTCACCCTTACTCTCAATCCCATGAAAAACCTCCATCTCAGCACAATATGTAGGCAAAATTTTCTGCCAAAATGTAGCATATATGGCCTCAAATCCAATCCCTGTGATGTCTTTATTCCCAGTTTAAAACTCCCAAAGCCTGGGCGTGGCTGCCCATGTACTCATCAGCATCCTAGTGTTCTCGGCTGTGACAGAACCATGCAGCAGATTCTCTTCAGAACACTCTAGGGCTTCTCTATCCCTCATTTCCAAATTGTTCCAAACTCTTCCCTCAGACTATTTCCAACAGCTTCTAAATCACAGGATCAGGTGTAGTTACAGTATCAACCCCATTCCAGGACTGCTACTCTCATTAACACTCAGGTTTCCATCATAGAGACATAATGCCAGAGTCCCACAGCTTAAGGGAAGACAGTTTTATGTAATTCGTGGTTTGGGGAGATCTACCACATAATTGGTTGTCTTCTGGGCAAAATCTAACAGTAAGGGGAGTGGCAGAACAAAGCTGCTTAGCTGCTGCGTCTAGGAGTACAGGAAGCAGTGCTGCAAAGGAATGAACAAGGGATCCCATCTACCGCCAACCACACCTCCAGGCCCATGCAGAGTCACACTGGATCTGTTGTAGGAATTTCCAGGTCTCTAAACCAAGAAAGTGGACCCATCAGGACTGATGGTCACATCTTCTTTCTCTGCAATCATATCTTGGGCTCAGCCTTGACTGTGTAAGGAAAATTCAGAATTTAAGGTCAATCTGTAGAGGATTCTACTTAAGGCAAAACAAGCTAATAATTGTACACCCTTTGTTCATAATTGAAAGACCAAGATTCTGCTTCCTGATACTTATGAGTGACACATTTATTAGGTCCTGCAATTGTCACGTTTTTTGCTTTGCTGAGGTGTGGACTTTGCAGAGCCCCATGATTTTGCTGGATGAGAATAAACTCATTTCACAACTTGCTAGGCCTGTGTATAGCCAAGATTTGCCAGAGACAGTGACCTGGGAGGGTGGAGCTGAAGCCCTTGAGAGCTGCTGGTGTGAACAGATCTGGGGCTGAGTTTCACTATGTGTAAGACACTGAGGTTTGGCTTTGCTTTTTAACGATTAGATCTCTCAATCACTTTTCTAAAGATGAGAGGTTTAAGAATATTCCCAGGGTCTTTTGCCCTAATAATCTGTGACATAGAGGAAGCAAAATTTTCAGTTTCACAATACTTACTTTGGAAAACATTTCCTTTTGTTTAAATCCTAAGTCAATCCATTCATAGAGTATAAAACATTTTCTGAGCCTTGAACTGTTTCATTGTTTATACTCTGTGTGAAAAGCATTCTTACTGGTTATTAGAATGATGGCCAAGTTTTTAAGACCACTGAATACATTTAGAATCAAAACAAATCGCATATCAGGTCATTATTCACTGGATGGATAGAACTTCTTCAAAAAACATAATTATGAAGCAATGAAGGATAAAAGACATGCAGTTTTCTCATGAAATGTGGCTTATTCTGCCTTGACTATAAGTCAGAACCTGAAAGATGTCTCCTGGGAAATCTTATGACAATCAGCAGTGTACCTAACAGCAGAACTTTAATGGACACACAGCAATTATTGTTTACGCTGATGGCCAGCAAATTAAAATGTATGTCTTAGCTTATAGCTGATTATTGATACAATAGCAGTAGAGTGAGAGGCAGCTGAATTAACAATTGGATTATGTAAGCAGCAAACCTCATTTTAGCAAAACTGGATTTGACAAACTATTTGACATTTTTTCTGGTAAACTTCAGACTTACAAGGTTTATCATTACCAACAATAACAAAACAGCAAAGAGCTTCAGTATCTGACATTCTAATCTATATATTTCACTTTTCTTTTTAGTAATCTATGCTTAAAGCTGGAATATATTTTATGGTTTTTTCTCTAGCAGCAACTTTTGATGTCAACATTAAATGAATTTTATCATTGCATAAACACTTTTACTTAGTCTTTCAAATGTAAAAATTACTGTAGAGAAAATAATTTTTGTTGCATGGGAAAGTCCACAATTTAATCATTTACAGTTCAAATAAATTCAATAATGCATGTTTGAAAACAGAGTAGCTTCCCATTGGCCTTGCTGATATATGACAGGGTTGTTTCATCATGAAGTATTAATCTTTACTGGAGTCCATGGGGGCACAGTTAGGAATGGTGAGCACCAGGGAAAATACAGCACCAGCTCTCATGATGAAATCTAGACTGTAAAAGCACACACACACACACACACACACATTATGTTAATTAGTAGTTATATTTATTAGACATTGCAGTAAAGGAAACAAGTAACAGTTTATATAGTCTTAACTTCATTACTGTTTGCTTGGAAATGATTGTTCATGATTGCACAATGTGTATTTGGTGAGTTATCATAAGAAACGTGTGAGACTGATTTCACACCAATGTGGTTATGTCAAACATTGCCTTCAAGCTCCCATTTTAGCACTATTGAAAACTATATTACACTGAACGTTTAAATCTTGAAAAATTATTATGCTGAAGGCATATTTCCAAAACAAGTGGGAGGGGAAAGTATTTTGAGAGGGTTAATGACAACATGTCTCTTACTATAACAATTTTTTTTTTTTTTTTTTTTTTTTGCTTTTTGGAGACAGGGTCTCGCTTTGTAGTTCAGGCTGGCCCTGAACTCACTATGGCGCCCAGGCAAGCCGCCGCGAACTCAGCAATCCTCCTGTCTCTGCCTCCCGAGTGCTGGGATTACAGGCATGAGCCACCATGCCCAGCATTATATGTGGTTACCGGGGATTGAACTCAGGTCCTTGCGCTTGCAAGGCAGGCGCCAGAACCACTGAGCTAACCCTCCGGCCCACTATAACAATTTTTTAAAATTTAAACATGCATTAAATTCTTTGAAATCCTACTCTAACAATTTTATGGCAATTTTTATCAAAGAAAAACATTACCATGTGTCCTCATCCACCATATTCCATGGGTCTGACCCACATAACCACTAACTTTGACTCTTCTCCAAAGTCAGAACGACTAGGGAAGGTCAACATTTTTAACCAGCTCAGGACAAAGAGCCAGCTGTGGCAGCACAACTGAGGATACTCACAGAAGACTTCCCAAAGTGCTTGAGAAAGCATCAGGAAAAGTGGAGTAGTTGTATTTGAAGTGAGTGCTGTATTCTGAGGGTCAGCAAGAGTTTGTCTTTTGCACTAACCATGTGTTTCCCATCACCTCTTGCCCTGTGGCACTGAGGTTGGGCATCGTCTTCTCACGAGCTAAGTCCAGCCCATTCTGACAGATCTACCACCTGCTGGAAGAACCCTGTTCCTTGTACAATGTTGATATAAATGTCCAAAATGTTGGAAACTGGCATAGCGTACTTGAGAAACCCCAAATACTTAATTTAAACGGCAAAATAAATGAGACAATTGATAATCTGGAAAGGAGAGAGGGGAGGACAGGAAGGGAATGAAAACATGATAAACCATGCTGTGTATATGCATTGATTCCACAAATTGAATATAATCATTATGCATTGCAAACCCATACCAATACAATAAATAAATATGAGAGTTAGGGAAACTATGCTTTACAAATTTATTTAAATGTTATGATACCTAAAAATAATCAGGTGTTTGTTTTTAGAAAAAAATGCTGTAATTTCTTTTTAAAAAATAGGGTTAGTACTATAGATGGAGGCCTGGTTAAGCTTCAAAAACAAATAAAATGACCTCACATTTAGAGGGAACCAGGCATTGAAAACATGCATTTGTACTTCAGGGAGCGATGCTTTACCTAACATGACAGAAGCAGACCCAACTGTGTAGGCATCTGGCATTATGGGTGAGAAAGCAAAGGAGTTGGTTGTAACAAGTAGTGATGTCAGGTGAATGGTAAAATAAGACAGTGGCCTCTTTGAAAGGCTTTAAAAGTTCACTAAGTAGTTTATATTTTATGGGGAAGGCACCATCAGGAAGGTGACAAGATTAAGGAAAGTAACTGCCACTGTGACAAGATTAGCAGAAGAGCAGTGGGTCTCCATGCGTCTGGGGGCATCACTGGTCCATGCCTGCGTGGAGTATGTGTGGCCAGGAGAGCACGAAGGCCTGAGATGGAGAACTCACCAGCACTGCGATCCCTGCCCCATGCACATCGCTGCAGACTCACTTCCGCTACGTTGCCCACTTGTTTCTTATTTTGATTATAGTATTGCTATGAAGACAACATTAAACCCTGTCATGTTCATAAGCAATACATGACAAGAATTAAGCTTCTGGAAATACTTTATCCCTGGCTCCAACTAGGTTCCTCCATTACAATGACACACCGGGTGATCTTATAGTGCCCTGCAGCCCTGAAAAAGTATGACAACTTCTATGCAATTTCCCGGTATCTTTCTGTCATGACAAGTTTGTAAGAAAATTATTTTTAAATTAAGATTAAAATCAAGTGTTATCATTACCTGAAATAGGTCATTTTCATGAAATTACCTTGATAATATTCCATTCTTATAAATCTGTAAGAAAACTATCTTTAAGATGCAGTCAATTATTATAATTATAGTACATTATTATAAAATAGAATGTAGAGGAAAAGCATGTTTCAAGAACAGTTTTCTCATTTTAAATTAGAATTTCAGTCCTATCTACTTTATATGATTATTTTGAAGATTAAGTAAAGTGATCCTCACAAAATTTTTCACTTAGTATTTGACACAATAAATTGCATGAAGATCAGTTTTATTCATATTAATAGTATATTAACTAGTCATGAAAAAGAAGCACCTGACAAGTAGGTCACAGTATTTTCAGAAATACTGTAGAAATGTTGTTTTCTTCTGTGGATTTTTATAAAGTAGAATGAATTTTAAAATTTAAAAACCTATCAAAGTCTATCGCTCTCATTGTTCTTGCATTTACTTAGCTCCGTTAACCACTGTAAGCACCTAGGTGCATAAGCCTAGGCCCTGAGCTAGAGAAACACCAGAAGACAGCGCTGGGCCCTAAGACCTTGTATTCAGCTTGGAGAGAACCATTGAAAATGCAAATCCCACTCAAAGATGGTGTGTAAACAGAGCCACACGCGAAGAATAGGATCTTGTTAACCAAACTGTCATCAAGTTCCATCTGAGTCATGGTAGTTCACAGGGCCGCTCTGTGTTGAGTGCAGATGGAAACGTTGGTTTGTGAGATGCCCACTGAGGAGCGGGATGAGCACAAGCATGGGGAAGTGAGAAATGCTAGCAACGCACTTTCCCGAGAACAAGAAGGTGGCAGAAACCAGAGATGTTGGAAATTTGCGGCAAGTGAGAACAGTGAAGAGAGTGACAGAAACCCAGGTGGAAAGAGGGACTTAATGGAGAGGTATTGACTCAAAAACACAAATATTGCCGGGCATGGTGGCTCACACCTGTCATCCCAGCACTCGGGATGCAGAGACAGGAGGATTGCTGAGTTCGAGGCTTGCCTGGGCTATATAGTGAGCTCAGGGCCAGCCTGAACTACAAAGCGAGACCCTGTCTCAAAAAAAAAAAAAACTTTTCCTAAAATATTTCATATGTTTATATTTCCTAATTTCCAGAGATTTTAAAACCATATATGAAAAATAGAGTACATCTCTCTTTTCAAGAAAGCATATGTGTGTCATTAAAACAAGGAGCCAAGAGCAGCATTCATTACTGCAGGAAAGCCAGAGCCTCCACCTGGGCCCGGTTGTTCTGTGGTTGTGAGGATCGGACCCTGGGCCTTTCACAGCACCATACGTCCAGCCTTGGTCACTTCTGTTTTTGAGTCCATTGTGTTTCTACATCACAGAGTAGCCCAGGCTGGGTGCCAGTTTATGATCCTCCTGCCTCGGCTTCCCAGAAGGCTAGACATATGCCACTATACCCAGCTGAAAAGATCCATTTTCACTGGAAATACAAAATGAATGTATTGAAATGGTACCATACAGACAGCACTTTAAGGAAAAGTACATTTACTCTGGAAAATCAGTGGGACCAGAGTAAGGGGCTTGGGGATCCCTGGCTGAAGACTACTTTGAAAGAAGGGTGGCAAATAATTCCAGAGTCTCGTGTTTGCTATAGTTGAGAATTGTATTTGAATGTCCCAGGAAGTGGACTGCTGTTCCCTCTGGAGCACTGAGTCCTGGCTGATTAAGGGTTCACAGGAGTATCACTTCCCTTTACTATTTCAGGCTAATGAGACATGGAATAGTTCATTTTATTGGTCTTACATAACATGCTTGAACTGCATTTGTTAGCATGTGTATATTTAAATAGAAAATGTAAAAACTTGTGCAAGTGTTGGAAAGTGTGTGTGTGTGTGTGTGTGTGTGTGTGCGCATGCGCGCTTTCCCTTATGATCCATTTAGGTAACTTTGAGACAAAAAATATTTTGGCTAATATTCACTTGTATCTCTTTGGCAGTAATATGGAATACAGAGTGAAATGACTAATGTTAACTGATCCTTTTGAGATGAGAAGAACTGCAGGGAACCAGAGAAAATAAAAACACATTTACTCAGTTAATAGACTTTCAACATAGAAAAAATATATCCCATATGTTTTCCTCCCTGAAGTGAGGTGGTTATGTCATCTAGTGAGGACACAGAGATTGAGGGAGGGACTTAGGTCTGACCATGAATGATGCCTGAACTCCTCCCATTTCCTTACAGTGCTCAGCACACACCTTCATGGTGCACCTAGGAGGTGGCTTGCTGCAGACGCCTGCAGTCAAGCATGCTGGGCTTCAGGGCAGGTGTGCATGGTAGGTTGCAGGGAGGGGCCCCTGAGCAGGCGTATGTTCACCTGGGTCAAAGACCACCAGGCTGAATGGCATGCCAATGATTTGTTTTTAAAAAAGAACAAAAAACAGAATAGTAACACGTTTGAAGCAGAAATCTTACAAATTGAGCAGGAGTCATTACTGTTTCCATTTTTAAAGAAGAGGAAATTAAGGCTTCATGGGCAGAAATAACTTTAACAGATGAAAATTAGTGAGACAGAGCAAGATGGTGGCTAAGATCCCTGCGATGCTTTCCATGGGGGCAGCCAAGCATGTCCCAACACATCCTGGAGTTGAGGGGGCTCAATGGGCCCCTCAGGGCTACTTCCCTGTGGTGAGAAGACCAGCTGCATGGAAAAGGCAGGAAAGAGAGGGGTGTCTGTCTCCACCTCCTGCAGCTCCCAGCAAGGCCAGTTGCCCAAAAATACTCCCTACTGGAGGGAGGAGAGCCCCTTAAGTCCAGGCCATAGGTGCGAAATCCAGTACCAGCTTGGCCACCTGGACCCGGTGCTGGACAGAGCCCTGCTGCCCTGGGCCCTAGGAACCACCCTGGGCAGGCAGCCAGGACACTGCTGTCTCCAGCCCGCACCAGCCTCAGCAGAAGCAGGAGCCTGACTCCAGGGCAGCGTGGAAGGTTGCAAAGGATGTCCTCCCAGCATTCAGTGCCAAGCCCACCTCAGTGAGGCCTGGTGACAGCAGAAAGGGGTCCCACACAGACCATGTTCACAGACAGAGCCTGGAGGCCTCCCCAGAAGCACCGTTGGGCTTTGAGTGGACAGGGTCACAGTGACCCCTTCCCCATGCAACAACACAGGTCCACAAAATTTCAATTGCTAAAGATATTCTTTCACTCATAAATCCTAAGGCATCTTTCTCAATTTCTAACTTGCCAGTCTTTCCTGTGCTCTCCACTGCTCTCTATTTACCAAGCTGTATATACATATACTACTTCGTGTATATTATGTGTACACACACACACACACACACACACACATATATATATACATATATATATGACATATAATTATCCAACACACTCCTTTTCTGATCATCTATTCTGATTATAGGACATATTTCACAGGTAGAACCGAATATTAAATAAAGTAAAAAATGTGTAATATCACAAAAGGTAAAAGATACTTGTGGGTCCATGCTTTGTCACTGGTTATTCCTGGGGACCCTGCTGTACAGCAAGAGGCCCAAATAGAACAGCAAAATCAGAGTAACGGTAGATGTCTATGGTCCTGTATGATGTGTTTCCGGACATTTCAGTGATGGCAGAGAGCGAGTTCCAGTGGACATTAGGGAAGATATAAAAACTGAACAACA
Organism: Thryonomys swinderianus; assembly: GCA_004025085.1. Taxonomy (NCBI): domain Eukaryota; kingdom Metazoa; phylum Chordata; class Mammalia; order Rodentia; family Thryonomyidae; genus Thryonomys; species Thryonomys swinderianus. The sequence goes on along the minus strand of PVIC010001697.1, from coordinate 60,813 downwards.
GAAATGTCACTCTGTTGTAGTTCAATTTCCTGATGTTTCACTCATTACCTCAGCAGATCAAATCTAACCCTTCCTACTGCAATGCTCTCTTCGCACAGCCTTTATACTGTGCTATTGCAAAATACTTATTACCATGTTATATCTTAACAAAATCTTGCAGCATCTAATGAAAAATTGTAAAAAGACCTGAAACTGTTAATTAACAAAGACCATTAGTATTAACAGAGGAATTGAAAACAGTTAAGTTCTGTGTTCCTTTTCTTCTGCAGTGTGCAAATTTAAAATTCACTTCATAAGCTTCTGGAATATTAATAAGCATTCAGAAGTGCATTTTAGGTCTCTTCATAGGATTCTAACAAAACTCTGCATTGAGCAAAGGGAAATAAATGGAGGTTGCATGAATTAGATTAGAAAATATGTGTAATTCTTTCTAGCTATCCACTTGGCCTTTATCTAAAACAAGAGTAATACATGTAAATCTATTATGCTATAATAAAAAATATTGGTTTTTCATGCTAACCTTGGTCAAACAAGCCATTAATACATGTGAAAAATTCACCAAAACATAAGCAGATACTCTGAGTAAACAGAAATAAGTCCATTATCACTCACTGCAGTAGGAAATTACACCATGTGGACCATTTGTGAACCTCAGAGGAGAAGGCAGAAGTGAGATATTTATGAGGAAGCAGGGAAGGAGATAAAGTGATGGAAGGATGTGGTCTTTCAAGTTGTACGGCTGAAAGCAGACAAAACCTGGAATATAAGAATTTGTAATTAATAGACATTCATGCTGAGTAAACTAGATTGATAATTTATTTTGATAAGAAAAGTTGATCATTTCAAGAAGAATATAATGAAGCAAAAATGAAGTTGTGTACAGGATGTAATCTTGTATATTCCCAGTATAACATTTTTCTGAAACCAGCAACTGAGTCACGTGACTGGGAGAGTATAGTCCTATGTGAATCACTTTGATAGAGGTGATCCCACCCTCTTGGGCCCTAGTCTTCCTGGTGGTCAAAACTCAGGGTCCCACAGGTCCTCTTTCACTCTCCAGGGTCCACTTAGATTATTGATTATGCAACCGATAGTTCTGGAAACTTTCTACATCTATCAAAGCTAATTCATACAGAATTTTCAATCTGAAAAGATGATCATGGAATTTTGCTTACTGCTTATTTTTGTGAACATGTAACAAATATAGAGTAATTGTATTTGTGATATGCTAGTACTTACTTCTAATGACACTAAGATTCCATGTTGCTGTAATCATGAATTTTTAAAAGGTCACATTAGCATTCCAGAGATTTGGCCCAGTGGTTCCAGCGCCTGCCTCGCAAGTGCAAGGTCCCTGGTTCAGTCCCCGGTAACCACATACAACAATACTGGGTGTGGTGGCCACGCCCACTGGCAGTCAGTACCTCATACCACAGATGCTGGGCCTGGTGGCTCAAGCCGGTAATCCCAGCACTCAGGAAGCAGAGGCAGGAGGATTGTTGAGTTCAAGGCTTGCCTGGGCTACATAGTGAGCTCAGGGCCAGCCTGAGCTACAAAGTGAGACCCTGTCTCAAAAAAAAAAAAAAGTCACATTAGCAAAACTTGTATTTGTTAGTGTGCAGCCATGTCAGCAGAGAAACAGCTGGGGGACAGGCTAGACTGCGCCCATACACTATGATATCACTAAAGCATTCATGATATGTTATGTGCTGGATAATTGGGTAAAAGTTTCACATTAAGATATGCTATATAATTGATATGCTACTAAACTCGCTATTTTTTAACTAAGTAAAAATATAAAATGATTGTTAGTGAAAAACATATTTTATTTTTCAACCCATGATCCTCTCAAACACATGTAGTTTGGGAAAGTAACCCCTTGGAACTTTAGCAAATTATAGATGCATCATACTTTTTCTAACTTTGAGCCCTTTTCCATTCCCTGACTTCTACAAGTTCTTAATTAAAACAAATCCCGTATAGTAAATGGTTTTCTCTTACCAAAAATGAAACTAAAATCAAGGTTCAAAATGAATCATTTCTATGGCAATATTGTGAGCTAAATAATGTTAGCTCAAGTTAATTCAGAAAAATATATTCTTTCATCTTTGTGGTGTCAAAATATTTTAACTAAATTTCCTCCCAGAGGAAATCTAGCAGATAATTTTCCAAAATTTATATCAGGCTATAAATGGGAATTGAAGAAATATTTTGTCTCTATTCTATTTTTATTTTTATCTTTATTGGCACATTATATATACACATCGTGATCACAGTCAGTACTGGGAATTTGTATCAGTGTGTGACATGATTTAATTATCACTTTTTGCCATTTCCCTACCCAACCCACAACCCCCTACCCCCTAAATACATGTTTTTTTTTTACCTTTTTTTAATTACCATCACATTTTTCTTTACCTTTCTATCATGTTTAAATGTGTCCTGATTTAGCTAATATATTTTCATTCTTAGTTTTGTAAAACAAATTAGAAGTTAGAACTTCTTAAGATCCTGGTGGAGATATCCAGAGTCCTCACATTTATGTTAGATGTACCATTAAACAAGAATTAATACTTTAAAAACTTGCAAGAGATACACAGAAGAAATCTGAAAGTTTTTCTAATCAAAGACATAGGTTATGAGAAATTAGCATTCTAGTTAAAGATGATGAATAAATTACATAGACTTGTGCTTCCCCCCAAAATTCCAAGATAATGACTAGAGTGTTTTTTAATAAACTGATTTTATTGGTGCATTTTAGGAATACATTATGATCACATTCCCTGATGGGAATTTGTACCTGTACATGATGTATCTTGATTCTTATTTTTCCCAACCCCCTGCCCTCCCTTCAATCCCCACGTCCATATATACTTAAGCTTTGTTTCCATTTTTTTCCTTTTTACCATCAATTTTTATCTTTAGCAAAGAAGGTAAAGACTAAAGTATTTTTAAAACCAGCAAACCGTTACCAAAATATAATGATAGAAGTGCAAACACACATAAGATTACAAACAGACAAGTTGAGAAGAACCGAGAATTTGGAAACTAAAATTGGCAGCGGAACGTGTCACGATTTATAGCACAGGGTTCACAAAAGCCTCAGGAAATGGCAGTTCTAGATAATGGAAGAACAAGTGGAAGAGCAGTGAAAATCCCACTTGGTGAATGTCCCCGAGTTGACGCTTTCTTCAGGAGACGGTCTATGTGCTGATGTGCTTGCTGCGCCTTGAATGAGGCCAGTTTGTTCCTCAGCCCATCAGCTCACCCTGCACAGCGCACGGAGCCACTTATGCTGTGCGAGATGGCAGATAACTTCCCGCCTTTGCCCAGTGGAATGCGTGCATGTTTGTTTGTTGTTGTTTTGTTTTGTTTTTCTTTATTTCTTGTTTTTCATTGCTATTTGTTCTCTGGGCATATCATTTAAATTAAATTAGGATACCTTTAGCTTAAACAAGCGTTCTGAAGAGAATATTTTCTCAGACACAGCATATAATTACCCCTCCACAAAACTACGAAATAGAAGTTCTTGTGTGCTGACATAGGAAAACATTGAAATTTAAAGTGCTTAAAACTCTTCAGGCATTTTAGTATCTAACACACTTAAAAGTTCCTTATATAGATTTGGATTCTTCTTACTTTATGGTTTTTGTGTTACTGAAGGATGAACTCGGGGTCTTCACAATGAGTTGCATCTGTGCCTCATTATTTTTTTTTTTTAATTTTGAAACAGGATCGCCATGGTGCTAAGTTGCCAAGTTGCCCAGACTGGGATCGAATTTATGACCCTCCCTCTCAGCCTCCTAGATTGCTGGGATTACAGTCATACATGCCACACCTGTCTCAAATGGATGCTATATAAATGTCTATCCTTAACAATTACAGACAATATAAATTATCTGTAATTTCCATGAATAGACATTTATTAGTTTGTTTAGTAAATTAAATTGAAATTATTTCTATTCAGTACTCTCTGCCCAAAATAATTTCTACAAAATCAACTTTCAGACTATGTACTCTGAAAAAAATAGAATTTTCCAAGGATTGTCATATTGACAATATGACCTACATGGAAATTGCCATGTAGATACTTTGTCACATCACTCTGAATATTAAACAACCATGAAGTATAAGTTCCCAATCAAGCTCTGTCTTCCAGTCCAGATCTAATATTCCTAGTGTTAGAATTTCAGCTCTTGATCTATTATCTTTCAGTAATATAGTTGTGCGTTTCTGTTAGCTCACTGGAATTTCAGAACATAATGAAAAGAACACATCATATTTTCAAAATATCTGAAGGTTACAAGTGTGCACCTCACTCTGGTGTCCCCATGCCACCGCCAATGCCATCCAGACTGCTGCCCGTGGGCACCGCCCTGGTGCCTCCCCGCAGGCAGCGGTACGGTACCACCGTTCCTTGTCGACGTTCTCCGACTGTCACAAAGAAAAGAACAGGTGAAGAAATATGACATGTTCCATTGCCTTACTCCTTAACTTCTTTAATGACAGGCTTTCAGGTCAAGAAACAGTGTACAAAAGTTTTAGAGATATATAGGCGTGGAGTTGCTAAGAAACCTCTTTTCTAATAATGTGTCACCTTGTAGGGGGAATATTCACACACCAGAACTGTCCCCACCAATGGAAGTCATCGCAAAGGCTGCTGCCTGTGCTTGTATTTAGGTGCATGTGTGGATGTGCATCCTTGTGGGTGCGAAGTGTTAAATTATGAAACCACTTTATTTGTACACTCCAAGTCCCACAATTATAAAATAACATCAATTGTTCATTTTTTTTCTTTTGTGCTCTTCCCTGTGATCAGCTGCCAGGTCATAGCATAAATCAGTTTTACAACTGAGAATAAAGAAGGGAAAGAAAGAATTTGATAGTAAAAAAAAAAAGGAAGCAACACCTATGTGTATGGAGGGGAGTTGTAGGGCGGGCAGGGGAATGGGAAAATGAGAATTAAATTGTGTCACATACTGGTACAAATTCCCAATGTTGAGTGTGATTATGATATGAATATAAAATGTACCAATAAAATCAATTTTTAAAAACTGATATGAAAGATTGGGTGAAGAGTTGAAAATTACATTTAATTAAAAGCTGATGGTTAGATATAAGGTGAGATATAGAAAATCACTCTTAACACCTCTACTTTTCCTCTTACCCATGAGAAAATTAAAGCATTGGAAAGAATTAAGAGTGGTAATTACTAAGACAACTTGAAGATTACAATTAAATTGTAGGCATTATTTAACTAATGTAGAGTGCAACTTAAAGTAGATTTTTAAAGAATATTAGGTAAGTTAATATAAGATATATCAGATACTATGTACTTATATAAGTTGAAAATTAATTAATTTTATTTTTAAGTAAAACAAAATATTTTACACTTGATACTTTGCCCCAAATCAGTAGCAACATATCCTAACATTAGGAAAGTTTCTGAGACTTTGTTAATGATAAGTTACTGGGATAGATTATTTGATTGTGTTGCATAGAGGAAAATATTTGTAGTAGCAGTTGTAGTTTACTTTATTAGAAAGAAAACAGACAATATATGTTATCAATTAGTTGTTCAATTTTGTTATTCCCAGATGTATTATAGGCAAACATTACAATCTACAAATAATGGCTTGCACTAAATATCAAATGTAACAAGTCTTCTTAATTTTAATGGTATTTCTGTCCTCTGGATTCTGTCATGATAATGTGCATTGATATAGAAGTGGTAGTTATAAAAAGGTACTTCACAGTGGTACTTTGGTTTACAGGCTTAATTTGTTTTATGATTTAGGGGAAGATAGCTGCGTTTTTGTTTGTGTGGAGAAGGTAGCCATGGTTGAGTTTGTCTCTAGGTGTGGAGTTTTGCCAATGGAAGCAAAATTTTGTTGAATGCTTTTGTTTGTGAAACAAACTGTTTTCCAACAGAAACATTTGTGAACTAAGGCATTACGGTAATTTTGACATTTATTCAATCAACAATCTAAATGGAAAATGGAACCTGACAAAATTATAAGAAAAATCGCATGCAATTTCAGCACTGAAACACCCTACATATTCAGACTACAGAATATTGCTGCACCCAGCTGGCCAAGAGAGTGGAAGGTTTGATGAGGGAGCTGTAAGGTTTCCATAGTGCTGTTATAGTCTCGGTCCCTGGTGGAAAAGTCTCTCTGTTTATCACATTATGTTTCCAGTCTGCCTATAAAACTCACTGTAGATGCCAACAGTCCTCACATGGCACCTATAGAATAAGGAAAAAAAGGCCACCATGGAATATCTGAAAGACTAAATAAACTTCAGAGTAGCTTTATTAATTAGTTAATGCAAGTTTGCTAAGTGTTTAATGGTGTGTGTAGTATTTTAGTGAAAAAACACAATACTTAAAAGCTAGGTTATAAATGATTGGATCCTTCTAAGTGGGACATTTTTATATTTGCAACACTGACATCACACTCTGCTCTTTGGTGGTGGAATTCCGTCTGCACATCCACACAGACCCTTATGGGTGGTATCTGGTTCTCTGCCCTCTTTCACAGAGCTGCATGCTCATTCCCTGTGCCTCTTTTCTGAAGGAACTTCACATACTCTGCTTAACACGTGTAGGTCACCTGGTCACACAGGAATAAAAGCAATGCTGAAGAACATGTGCTGGGATGCAAGAAGCCCATTTTATGAGTGCCATGTTCTGATCAAATTATTTTCCCTGAGTCTCAATTTCTTAATATAAAAATACGATATGATAACTTTGGACTGATAAGTTTCCCAGATTGATGAGAATCCATTAGAAATGCCACTCTCTGCACATTTAATTAAAAGCAGTTATATTTTTGAAAGATATAGTGAGTACATTCAATGCTTAACAAAACCAAGTACTGGATTAAGTATTTAAGATAAGATGAAAAATCAAAAATTGAATCTGTCTACAGGTCTTAATGCAGAGTAATATTATAAAGCTACTTCCCATTTATGGGTATAACTGGTAAATGTACCTAACTGAAAAATGAAGAGGTTTTATTCTAGGATGATATATTTATTTCTAAAGTTTTCAAACATGTTGTGTTTCATTTCACCAATACTGAATATATTCATGCTTCAGTGTTAGCCTTTGGAAGTGTTTTGTGTTCTTTCCTAATTGAACTTTAAATCAAATGGATGTCTGTCTCCATTTCTGATTCCTTCAAAGATACATCTGAAACCTTTCAACACTAATGTATGCAATTGTGTTTTGGTATGTTTTCAACATTGCAGTTTGAACTCTACCTAGGAAAAATATGTGTCTATATCACAGGACAGTTAAAAGATTAGAAGGTCAAAATCGAGAGCACATTGTGTTCTTTTCCATCTTTGAGTCTTCACTAATGAATTCCTTGATTAGAACTACACAGACTTTTACAGCCTCAAAGCACAAATATTTTGTGACAGTATTTTGAACCTTCTTACTGCTAGTTAAAAGGAATAACATTCTTTGAAGATTTTTAAAAAGAGTTTTAAACAGGTTTGAGAAATCAGTACAAATAGTGTTTCCAAAACTTCATTTAGAAATGTATTAGAAAGCTACTCCACATACATTGAAGATTTAAAGTATAGAATAAATGCTGAGAGTTTGTGGTAGATGACAAACTTTATGAGACTTCATTGGATATCTTTTCTATGAATTATGAAAGAATAATGAGGAAATTTAAAAGGAGGAACAGTTTGTGCATATGAACTACAAAAGGAACAAGAAGAGAGGAAATGAAAGTATGGAGGTTGAATCTAATTATTTCAAGAATCATCAACCAAAAACCATCCACTTAGTCCTTATCTGCAAAAATTACTCTCAATGATAATATAATTAACAACTTATTCAGAGAAATAAATGGGGTTACTTTGCCATGTGTTCATGGATTTAAAAATCTATACTATCAAAATAAATTCCTCATGAAGCCGCATAGAAAGACACTATGGCACAAGCGTTCTGAGAGTGTCTCGAGTAATATGTGCTCAGGTTTGAGTTGGGCAGAAAAAAAGTCACATCTGAGCCATGTCAGGAAACATGGCTATTTAATTCCCACCTAAACTCTGCTTTCCTTCTCACTCCACAGACCTCGCTTGTGTCTGGTATCACGGTGACTCCTATCTCAAATTTCAGAATGTGCTTTTAAATCTACAAAATAGCATTTCACTGGAATTTCAGACTGCCGCACCCCATGGGCTGATACTGCATTTCAAGGAAGACTTGAATACAGCATGCAGATTGTTCATTCAATTGTTCATTAAGGATGGTGTTTTAAAGGTCAGTCATTAAATTCATCTAAAGAAAATTATGGAAAGTTAGTTGAATCCCTGTTTTCGTGTGATTTTAAAAATAAAATCAACACTTAGGTGCCCTCTGTGACTATCACCATGCTCTCTTTTATTCTGTTTTCACAATGTTTACTGCTCAATATTTACATATCAAAACAACACTTGAATTGAACCCACTTTCATTGTTTTGCTTTATCGTATTTTCACTTTTCTTCCACTTTCATGTTGATTGATACTAATTGATTCCCCATTTCCTTATAAGGATAATTGTTTTTACAGTTAACGTCAGTAGCTATGGAGACTCATAGGGAATAATGTGATTCTTTCAGAAGCCGCAAGAGGAAAACTCATTTCACAGTGATATTAACATATTACTGGCCTGGCCTCTGCTCATGGTGATGCATAGACAGCAGAGCATTCCAGAGGCTGGAGGACATATTTGTGTTCTGACTGCTAATCTAATGTGCACTTATGAATTTTTGTATTTTTACAATGACTGTTTTTATCTCTAATTTTTTTGCATATTGATATACATAATACACAAAATTATTTTCAGCTCTCAGTTGGGCGTGTCTCCACGCCCAGCATTATATGTGGTTACCGGGGATCGAACTCAGGACCTTGCGCTTGCGAGGCAGGCACCGGAACCACTGAGCTAACCCTCCGGCCCAGTTTTTAAAACTACAAAAGAATTGTGAGATGAAAAATGGTACGATTGCTGATTTAGCACTTGACAGATTTTACGACAATCTTTTTAAGGATTTTAAATTGAGTCATAATAATTGTACAGATGTTTATAGCAGATTCAGGTCAGGGTACATAACAATAATGTACATTGCAAAATAACTAGAAGAGAGGATTTTAATAGTTCATCCCTTATCAAAGGACTGATAAGCATTTGAAGTAAGGGTTCCCAACCTGCAAGATAAAAGACCTGCTGTACACAGCTAATAAAATCTGAGAGCCGATTTTGATGGGAAAGTGTGTGATCTTCCCTAATGTCATCTTGACTATGAAAGTCTTCTCATATTTCTGCTCTAAAACTGACTTTAGAGACGTTATCTCAGATCTGTATACAGTAAGATGATTAATTCTACAGGACCTACTGAACAAATGTAATAATGGCATTTTGCATACCACTTTTCACGATGTTTTGTAGGTGTATGCAGTGTGAATCCCCAGGATGGAGTGAGGTGTCCTCTATAGTTTACATAAACCAAATCCCACCAGTTTGATTGTTTAAAATGCTTAACTGTCTTAAATAGTATAATGCCATGGAACGATTAACACAAAGCCTGATATTTGTTATGTCATTTAGGCATAGCAATTAAATTGTATTGTGAATAAAATATTACAGTGAAACATCCTATATTGCTCTGGTCCTTTTAGAAAATAGTTCTAATACCATTCCATGGCGGTCTGCTCAAGTAAGAGCAGAAATCTCCGAGACAGCCAGCAAAATAAGTAGACCAAATGAGTGAAATTATAAAGCACAGATAATGTTGGGCATTGGTCGTGCTCAGAATATTACCCCTCTGCACAGTAGTTTTTCATCTGCTAATTCAGGTGCCACATGAAGCCTCCCAGTCAGGTAGTTTCAGTGCCATGGCCCAGCCCTTCCGAGGTGCTGTGACAACTCATGGAGACTGTAGGACTGTGGGTGCCAAATATTTTATGAATTAATTTTATGAATGGTTGCAAATGGAAAAACAAGATAACTTAAAGCAAGCTATTTAGGATTTGTAAAATTAATGAGTGAAAAGACTTACAGTTTCTCTTAGACTCTGGAAAAGGAAGAGTGTGTATTTGCAGGTTTATAACAATAATGAGTGGGGCTGGGGATTTTGCTCAAGTAGTACTATGCCTACCTTGGAAGCACAAGGGCTGGAGTTTGGTTCCCAGTACCCACACACACACAAAAGAAGATAGAAGATATAATAATGACTGTTACTTACAGAATCACTCTTATTTGCCAGTGTCCAGTAAAGACTTGTTTGGCTCCTGCATTCTGTAGCTGACTATTAGGGTCTGATTTTTGGTTCAGCCCTTAGATGTTTTGGGGACTTACATGTACTTGCTGCTTAGGTATATTCAGGTGTAAAGTGCACCCAATTTTAAAATGACATTTAAATCAACAAATGAGTGTGTTCATTGAAATGAAAATCACCAATAAGTAAATGCAATTAACACACACAGCCTGTGTGCAGTATGCTTGGCCATATGTATAGCTTTGCTGACCTCTTCAAGCTCTAAGATGCTCCAGGCCAAGGGGCTCAGATGGTGCAGCTTCTGACATGTGATCATGTACTTCAACTCTAGAGATGACTCATCAGAATTATTTTTGTTCTATGTAAATCCAAAATGCTGCACACTTCCACTCCACAAGACTGCTTCTCTAGAATGCTTTGGAAGGAATTTTGACCTTATTCTACCGTTATTTTCAGATTCTACTGTTCTACTATAATTTGTGAGACAAAACTCCAATTTCTACATTTATTTTAAAGTGTAATAGTGAAGGCATAGCACTTCCATCACAGTTTTCACAAAGACAAATTTAGGATTGAACTTTTAGTGTGATCATGATTTGAGACCTATTGCAATTAAAGAAATGCAGATTTGTTTGGAAAAATTTGTAAAAGAAATTTCTGTTTATAGGAAAATTTAGTATATCACACTTATTTCTGAAACTGACTCCTTCTCATACCAAAAATACAAGTACATCTGTTTACACTGTCAACAGCCAAATACCAGCTGCCCCACTCATGAGTAGTGCCACTGTTGTTACTGATTATGAGTAGTTAAAAGCCCTGTTCATCAGCTGTGTGATCACTGAGCTCCTGGCGGAGGGCAAATTGCCTTGCTCTGCAGACTGAACAAGGGAGACAGCTACTGCGCAGACGTGGGGCGAGGGCATTCTGCCCATGGGAACCCCCAAGTTGCTCGGTCAGTTCTGCCCATTGCAGACATGGCTCCTTGTTCTGTGTGAGGACATGGCTGACATTGGCAGCATCCTACATTGGAAGTGAACGATGAACGGCTACTTCCATAACCCCCCACTTTCCTTTCTGTGACATCAGCCTTGCCCTCGAGGTCATACTAACATCTTCTCACTATTCCACTGCCACCATGTAAGGAAAATTGCCAATAATATTTGCTTCCTCTTCATACAGTGAGCAACTTTGTCCATCCATTCACCGCAGAATGCTGGGAAGCTACCTAGCTGTGTGTGCTTGTAAGTGCACAAGTCGGTAATGATACGTATCACACTCACAGGCATGTATTTGAGCTGTCACTTCTTACATTTCAAACATAGCAACTCCCCAGAGCAATATGAACAGTACTGATAAGTTGTACAGACTGGGGCAAGCTGAAGCTAGTAAATTCATATAGTTTCAGAAATGCTCAACAGTTTTTCTCTCCCTGTAGTATCACTTTTCCTGTGCTGCTGAAGCAGAGTTGCAAAGCATTGACACTACGATTAGAGTGGATGATGGGAAAAAACATACGTTGTTTATCTGGTAAGGTGAACTTTTCTTCTCTACTTAATCTCATAAGTAAACAGAGGCTATTTTTCTGCATAATGTCCTTGTCACTTTAGAATCAGTGTTGTCCTGATTAGCATTCGCATGTACCTTTGTGTGAAGTAATGTTTACTGAGCTTTTCTGTCTTCCAAAATTTGCTGTGAAGAAAAACTTCAGGGTCCATTTTATCTAGCACTGTAAGGCAACATTTTTATAAGGGGGTCATAAAAGCCTCACATTATTCTTCAGTTTGTGAAGTTGTCAAATTCAAAGAAACAATTTCATTTCAATAAACATATAAAATGCATTCACTGTAGAAAATTTAGAACATTCAGGAAAACATAACAGAGAAAATGTCCGTGACCCTCTGCAGTACAGATGGACTTGCCCAGGTACAACAGCAACATCACAAGAGCTCATTTAGGAAGAACCATCTCTGATTGCTCCACAGGATCTAACCCAAATATGTCGCCTCTCTGAGACTTGTAAATGATGTTTTTCTTTAAATTTCCTCCATTGCTTTTGATGTTAACCCTCTTTCACCATATGTGTTACCTCCTTCCACCTTTTAATTTCTTTAAGTTATTCTCCAGTCACTTCCTGGCCGGATTCCAATGTGGAGACTGAAGCACAATTATTTGTTAGGATAGCAAATCAGTTTTAGTAACTACTCTCTATTTAAATCTAGTTCAAAAGGAAACCAAAGACATCAAAACATAGAAATTAGGCCCCAGGGAAGCTTTAAGAACATTCTGCAATCCTTAGGCCAGAACTAACAAATCCTGTTGCTTGGAATAGAGATTAATCCAAAAAATTAAGAAATATTCTGTGATCTGGTAAATTGGGAAATTTACCAATTTCACACTAGCATTCTCTGCAGCCTCATAGCTCCCAGGGACATTCGTGGCCTCTTGTGGGCCTTTCCACACCTCAGTACAAAGCCTGGACGCAGAATAGGCCACATCTTTCTTTAGTCTTTTGCCTCCTGAGTAACCCTGGGGAAACACACTGACTGTGCTGGGATTTCCATGTGGCTGGAAGGCCTTCACTAATGGGGAAGCCGGCACTTGAGTCTATGTAGAAGTCAGTCACACGCAAAAGGTAGGTCACACGTGGACCTACCCAGAACTAGGAGGTCACAGTAACAATGGTGGACGGACATGGAGAGAAGCTGGCCTGGCCCAGGGCACGGTGAAAGTAGCATGAGAAACGAAGATGTAAGAATCATGATTCCAACTCATTTAAACACAGATTACATATTTAGTACTAATATTACCACATATGTGATTTTTTTGTATTTTTTAGAATGATTCCAATTATCATGTACATTTTTATGATGCAAAACTGGAAAATTATACTCAGAAAACCACATAGCTAGAAATAATTTAATTATAAGGATATTTTCACTCTAAAGCCTAGAAATAGTTTCTGAGTTGTGGCCTTGTAACCATGGTACAGAAATATAACTGGACTCTTATCCCCTCCCACCCTGAACACTTCTGTGTACTACATATTACAGAGTGAGGATAAGAAACATGAATGGCCCAGCTATTTACACACTAGCAAGGGGAAGAACACTGTTAATTAAGCTGCTGCCAGTATGGAACAGGTGCTCGGGAATGTGTAACATTCATCTGTTCTCTGCCATGTTCATGGTGCCCAGGGCCCACACTGCCCACCTCCAGCAGAGCACCACTGACCAGGGAGCTCAAACAACAAGGGCTCACTTCCTCACTCCGCCAAGGCATGGAGCTTGCCAATCTGGATGTGGGCAGATTCACTTTCCCTTAGCTAGTAGATGGTTTTCTTTGCCTATCTTCCCATATTCTTCTCTGTATTCACTTGTCCTAATTTCACCTTCTCTTGTGAATGGAAGTATTTTATTAAGGCCCACTGTAAATCAGACCTAATTTTCACTCGCTTCTTCTCCAAAGATCCTAATTCCAAGTACAGTCATACTCTGAGCAGTGGGGACTTAGACCTTCCATGTGGGAATTTTGTGTGGTATCAGTTCAGCCTATACCAGCCTCCCCTGCTTTGCAAAACTAAGATAGTATGGGGCAGGCACATTTCTTAAAACCACACTGCTGGTTAGTGGGGACCAGAATTAGATCCAGGGTTCTTACTCCAGACTGGACAACTGTTTCTACTGCTATGGCTGCTCAGGGTTAGGGTTAGGGTTCGTGTTTAGGAGTGACAAGCCACTATTTAGTCTTCCTTCAAAGAAATACTGTGTAAAAATATACTTGGATAAATTTGATTCATTTGCAGAAAAATAGTTACATAGAAGATTAAATATGACTTCCTCTATATTAGAAGTTCAAGATGTAAATAACTTAAAGAGTAAAATAAAAGGTAAATAATAGAAAACAGGAAATAGGCTTTGTGAAGATTACAGTGGAAGCCCAGGATGTAGGAAGGTGATTAAGAAGGGGAAATAACCAAGGTCAAGATGTGATAGTTAGATAGAGAGATAGACAGATACTGATTCTCCAACATTATGTATTATGTATCACAAACATTAAAAAAAATCTTTAAAAATCCTGTGAATATATGTATTTTTGAGACAGGGTCTCACTTTGTAGTTCAAGCTGGCCCTGAATTCACTGTGTAGCCCAGGCAAGCCTCAGACTCACAGCAATCCTCCTGCCTCTGCCTCCTGAGTGCTGGGATTATAGGCATGAGCCACCACACCCACCACATCCAATATTGTTGTATGTGGTTACTAAGGATCAAACTCAGGACATTGCACTTGCCAGGCAGGCACCAGAACCACTGAGCTAAATCTCCAGCCCACATATATTCATTATTCTCATTACAATTCCACTTTTATGGATAATTAACAAAAAATTTGTTACTAAGTATATAGTTTTCACAGTTTACACGTAGTGTTGCCTTTTATCAAAAGTGCTTTGTATCTGACCTAAATCATCTACATTTAAAAATATTTATTTTCGGTCTTTGGTTTGAAATACTGTGACAGAAAAATTTGTAGAAGTGCATTCATCCATACATTACCCTCCGTAAAAAGCAAGAATAGAACTTCATTAATTTATTTTTTCTGTGATTTAAAATATAGTTGTAGAATGATAGAAAGGAAAATTTTCAATTTTAAGTTCAAAATAGTTCAATAGTCATTTTTTCTCTCATCATTTAGCCACTCCTTTATATGAATAAGTTCTTTTATCTTGTTACTGTTAAATGATGATGTTAGCTCGCTGGAAGTGGAGTGGAGAATTTCAGGCCCTCCCTATGTGCCTTCATGGAACACTGGGAAGGGAGAACACAGGGTTATTCGAGCCCATGAGGACTTCCTTTCAGGGAGCATGAAACAGATGTGCCCTGTGTAATAATACCAAGCTCATTTTTTCAGACAAGTAAAGACAAGCTGTTCCAGAGAATAGAATTACACTTTTAGAAAAAGAAAGGTGTGATTTGTTAAAATAGCCAAAGCAAGAAGAGAAATGTGAAGTCCTGAAAATTGGATGAAATATACACTGGCATAATAAAGATATTAAAGCACATTTACTAAAAGCAATTTAGTGAGAGATGAGCTACAGCTAGTACTCATATTTTAGTGCAAAGACAAGGGAGATGGAACAGAGCGTGATGCGAGGCTGTTGTGCAACAGCAGGGCGTGTGTTCAGAAGGAACCCAGAAGGCGTGTGTGTGTGTGTGTGAGATGCACTCGGGAGCTCCCAGGAGGTGTGACTGAAGCTCAGAGTACTGAGAGAGCTGGAGGGGTGTACACATATGTTCCCACACCACAAATGCAAGGGTGTGACCCTGCACTTCACCCATGGTTGCTGGTATTGTTATAACAATAAGAAATATACTAATTACAGTAATTATATTATCACTGTACTGTGTGCCACTTTCTATAAGCATGGCACCTGATACACTTTAATACACAGTAAAATAATTTATTTTGCATTTTAAAAAATAACGACTTTATTGGTACATTTTAGGAATACATTATGATCACATTCCTCACTGAGACTTTGTACCTCTGCATGACATATCTTGATTCTCATTTTTCCCATTCCCCTGTCTTCCCTTACTCTGCATTTGGTAACAAAGACATGCCACCCTTGTGGCACATGCCTGTAATCCCAACCCTCAGAAGGCAGAAGCAAGAGATTCACGGTGAGTTTGAGGCCAGCCTGAGCTACACAGTAAGACAATGTCTCAAAAAAATGAAAAGAAAAACAATAAAGTTATGTAGGATTTTCTCCCACTTCAGGCCACTACTTGTATTTTATTCTTAAAAGGATTTATTAGGGGTGGGGGGCTGAGGGTGAGTAGGGATATGGGTAAAAGAGAGAATTAACTCACGTCATATACTAGTACAAATTCCCCAGTGTTTAGTGTGATTGTGAGCTATATATAAAATGTACCAATAAAGAATTCAATTTTTAAAAAGAAAGATATAAGAGTCAAAGATAGAACTGAATTAAGCTTTGACCATCCTAGTTATGAGACTTTAAAGTATATTTAGTATCTACCAATTTAAAATATTGCCTTGAATAAAACACTTTTTATTTACTTACTATCTTAGTCTTATGCTTTTAAACTACACCTCATATGTAAGGAAACTGATGGAATGTTATGAATTCTTCAGTAACTGTCTTATGGAGAATTTGTTACTCATGCATTCATTTAAGGGGGGCAGCTCTGATTCTATGAGCAACAGAGGGTCAAACAAGTGGGAATATCTTCAGTTGTCTTTATGAAACCATGTATAAGGTATGGTTTAATCTAGTTGTATGAATATACAATAATTCTGTAGAGTATATTGTTCAGCATTCTGCTGCTGGGGCAAAAATACTGAATGCAAGGAAGGTGAAAGAGGAGGAGGGACTGAAGGCACTTACAGCATGATGGAAGCCCTGGTGGAGGAAAGCCTCAGCCTGTGGCACAGAGGCAAGCAGAGAGCAGGAGGAGTCTGAGAAGAGAGACGAGGGGGCTGAGATAGCACGTGACATTCAGAGTCAGGCCCCTGTGACCCGCTTTCTCTGTGTCCCTCCAAATAGCGCATCCAGCTGTGAAGTCATACAAAGCCCGTTACCCAACTCTGAACCTCTGTTGAGGATCAAACCCTCAACAGAGGAATCTTTAGAGGAAGTTTTATCTTTAATTGATAACAGAATTGTGAAAAAATGCTGTTTTGTGAATAATTAAATGATGTATAAGAAGCCTGTCACTTGCCAGTGATATACATACACTGATGAATATTTTCTCAAGTCTGGGGGTGGGCAGAGGAACACAAATCCTAAGTTCTACCCCAGGGTGTTTTTTTACACCATGACGGGAGGGTGGAGTAGCTGGGAAAGATTTTCTACCTTTTCATTGAGTACAAAAGGCACATTAGTTAATGCAATATGGGAGAAATAAGGTGAAAATGCATCTATGAGGAAATGGACAATGAGTATCTATGATAAAAAACAAAAAAGAATCATTAATAAAATTTATAACAATAAATTCAACTTGGATCATAACATCATATTTTTAATTCTTGGCTCCAAGTAGTTTACTGCACTACTTCTAAAAATATAAATTTAAAAGATATCTATTTATTAAATGATTATAATGAATATTGCTATAATTTATGGTAAGCTCTGTAGCCACAAAATGTTAAATGATCTGAAAAATAATATAAAGTTGAATGCTATAAATACTTGCTTTATTTTCACGTGTCTCTATTATTTAACTACGATAGGTCCTTACATAACATAGTGTTGCTCTCTGCCTAGGAATGATGAATTATTTAATCTCCACACCATAAACTGACTTTGTCATGTGCTGTACCCGCAGATAATATGATTGAAATACACAAAAAATTTTACATCCAAAATACAGCTCAGTCTGAAAGAGTCAACTTACTCAGTGGCAACAGGAACAAAGGCAGTCAGAACATTACCATAGTATGTATGAAGGTGATGCGCTCCTGCGAGAAGATTTTAATACTAACGCCAAGAAATTACTCTGGGGCAGAGGGCCGGGGAGTCAGCAAAGTGGAAACAAAGAAATAAACCACTTAACCACTCTCTGAAGAGTAAAGACATTGTCCTCCTCTTAAGAGTGTACATTATTAAATTAATCTTCACATTAACCATTGTCAGGAATGACAAGAAAAACATGTGAATGAAACAATGATTTTACTTTAGCTGGAACAAAAATAAGCAAAAACCAATTGATTTTGACTCTAAAATAATATTCACCCAGCAAAATGACATTCTAACATGAACCTCTTTTCTTTCTCTCATATATATATATATATATATATATATATATATATATATATATATATATATATTATATACATGTATATTTAAATACATGTATATAATATATATATGTATGTTTATTCCATTTGACATATAGTGAATATTTTCCTTTAACAAACCAAAAGATAAATTTAAAATGTATTCTTCATAGGACAGTTAATTAAATTGGAAATTTACTAAGTTATAATTTTAACTCTATTCAGATGTCCTGATAAATTAATTTCCAGCTTTCTATAAGTTATTTTTAACACATAAGTTAAAATAAATACATACTGGGCCAGAGATTTAGCTCAGTGGTTCCGGCACCTGCCTCGCAAGGGCAAGGTCATGAGTTTAATCCCTGGAAACCACATACAATGCTAGATGTGGTGACTCACACCCACCAGCCATCAATACTACATACCACAGTGCCGGGCGTGGTGGCTCGCGCCTGTAATCCCAGCACTGGGGAGGCAGAGACAGGAGGATTGCTGAGTTTGAGGCTTGCCTGGGCTATATAGTGAGCTCAGAGCCAGCCTGAACTACAAAGCAAGACCCTGTCTCAAAAAAAGTACATATTTAAAAGTGGAATCTTTCCCATCATTTTGCTTACAAGTTTCATAAACTTTTAACCCAATACAAAATGACTAAAATAAATACCAGAAAAAGTTACAGATATTGTTCCTGCTATAGAAAAACACACCGTAATTTAGCTGGACTTGCATCCATGCACATCAGCAGCTGCTTACTTGTTTTCCCCTGAAATAAAGAATAATTACTCTATAGACTGAGAGTATTAGACTCCTTTACCATCATGTTAGCTGTACTCTACAGCTGGACATGTGCAGCCAGAGCCCCCGTGGGCGAGGACTTTGTGGCCGACAGAACGTCCTTGCCTGCGTGGCGAGCAGGGCGCTCACACGTGTGGCCACTGCAGATGCCATGTCCACATGCACAGACACCTGTGGAAACTAGTGTGCTGCATGGAGGTGTTTTCCATCCACAATAAAATCCAAGTGACATGGAGTCGAAAGCCCTGGAACTACCCATTCAGAAAAAAGTCTCTTGAAAGTATATTTTCCAACCACTTTTTAAACAAGCTAATGCGGAGAGCAGAAAGAGGCAGACGCTAAAGCAGTGAGGTATCTCCCTTCTGAAGAAGCTCATACAAGTACTGCAAGTGCATGGCTTGCGATTTTAACATCACATTAAAGGAAACAGAGGCTAGAGAAAAGTCTTACCAACTTTCTTACAAATGTTCTATTGATATTTTAAAAACAACCAAAAAGATTAAAATTGTTATAAGGAAAATCTTAGAACATGAAAGACAATTTTTAAGCAATAAACTTAAATTCTCATGAACTCGATGTGCTGTGATGTGATTTGATCCCTTTCAGAATAATTCAAAGTTCTCTGAATATAACCTCAGAAGTATTTCCCTTTTGTCCACCGCAGTCTAATTAACTGAATTAATCTAAGTCAGAAAAATTGTGTTTGGACTCAACTGTGCTGAAGGAAGTAAGTTAAAATAATAATAATCAATTAACACAATTCAACTCATTGTGTGAAAATTTTCAGCGTCTTTTCACAAGATGAAAATGGCCTGTCCTGTTTCATTAAGTAGTACGCGCAAATTCACTCATATTAATGGCAAACGATGCTGTGGAAAGGGATTCTGAGATGTGGCAGCCCGAAGCTGATTCTGCATGCGCATCTTTGCGTATATGTTATCAGTGCAAAGCTCTGGAACAGTTTCCTGTTTACATCAAACTTTCTCAAAAAAAAGAGACAAATAGCTTTTCTAATATGCATTTAAAAAAATAATTACGACGTTATGGTCATGAGTTTGAAGTTACACTTGAAAGTGCAGCACTGGTAAAGTTTAAGTTTCAAAGTGTCCTCACCGAGAAGTGTGTCACGTCACCCAAAGGGCCTCCAGGTGTTACTAAAGCCCATGCCAGTGACCAGTGAGTGTGGCACTGGGCTGGACCCTGAGGCTCCAGCTAGCCGCTGCTCTCCGCAGTGCTGGCTGTCACCTGGACTCACTGTGTCGCACGCATGTGCACTGCTGAGACTGTGAAAGCCTCGCCGATCCCCTTGGGCCATCAGACCTTGCTGCATTGAGGCCGTGTGCCCAGATCCATGAGCCGAAAAACGTCCTGGGAATGTTGAATGAACGGTGAAATGTTCATTTCCATAGACTTGACTAGATGCGTGTATTTTTAAAGAAACAAATCATTTGCTGTGTTAGTGTGAAAAACACGATGCCAACAAATTTGTCCAAATTTCAGCTAAAATATGGGCTACTTGTTTGGAAATGTTAGCCGTTTGCAAGATTTTCAAAAATACTGTTTGACGCTATAATGCTATTACATAGAAGCATCTTCTACAATTGGCTACATTTTGACAAATCTAGGAGAGGGGCCCCCTGCTGGCCAGAAACAGGACAACTCCGAGGGCAGTGTAAGGGGGACCACTGAGTTATTCAACGTGGCTGGAGTTTTGAACTGGGAACTCAGGTTGGGCATAAATTGCTTACAGGGGAAGTAAGAGTTTGGATAGATGGGCTTGCAGCTGCAAGACAGGATTTAGAGGGATATTCAGTCCCCTTTGCCTGGAGAGCTGCCTCACTTCTGCGTAAGGCCACTCCTTTCCTGGCACCCTGGGCTTCATCCCTGCTCACATCTTCTCCCAGACCACCATCCTTTACGGTGCTGCCCGCCTTTCTGTCACTGCTGGACCATTTCCTACAGAGCAAAAGCATCCACTAAAACCCCCAGCTGCAACACACCCTGACCCTAGACCTTGTGCTCATTTTACTGTGTTCCTCAAGGAGTTTTTTTTTTTTTCTTTCATCTGCTGTTTCTTCTTCACACTTGTCAAGTATGGCTGCAGTGTTCCCACAATGGACACAGACTTTTGCTAATGCCACCTGCGAGTAGGTGGGTCATTTTGTGTCATAAAAATGGGTGTTTGTTACTGCTCTGAGTACAAAGAATTCTGTCCTGTGCAAACTAAGACAGCGGTCCCCCTTACACTGACCTCATGTTGATGAAGACAGTGGAAAGTTTCCCCCGTGCATTACACTGGGCATCTTAGGGGCAAATGCTGGTCCTCCTAATGTGGTGCTCAGTGTATCTTTTGCTTGCTTCTAAGTGTTGTCGCAAGGTGGCCAGTGCGTTTGTGCAAAGGGTTTTGCAGGAGTCATACCTTTGGGAGGCTTTATATAGTTTATCTCTCCTCTCTGTGGTCACCAGACCTGATGGTGGCACCTGCCCACGTCCCTCCCCTCCATGAACACTGACCTTTCCTCTCATGGACAATTTCGCATTGCATCCCTTCTCAAACTCACTGCAAAGCTTCCTTCACTTTAGCCACCTAAACCACAGTAAGCTTTTTATCTCAAGTATCATCTCCATGGCACCCACTCTATCCTATTATTTCACTGTTTCCTTCCCAGTGTTCTGTATTCTGAGCAAGATGCTAATCTTTGTGGCTTGAGAGAGATGTATGTATTGTTCCCTAGAACTTACCACATGATAAAACTTGCTAAACAATTAGTGTATAAGTCAAATATTAAATTCTGATTGAGAGGAAGCTTCTGAGGGTTACTTGGGATCAAGAGTAGGAAAAACTACCAAGAGAAAGAAGAAAATAAATTTTCAAGTGTGAGCCATGCCTGTGGTGCTAGAAATGAGACAGGATTGTGCTTATTAAATAAAAGCACTTAGGATCTGCCACACAAATAAACTCCCACTCCGCTGGGTATTATTGGCCTCCCAAATAACAGGCCTTGGTCTTAAGTAACTTTTTCTACCTAGGCTTACCTGATTTTTGCATATTAATACTTATCTGTGCACGTAAACCATTGAACAAAAATATAGTAATCTGATACACTATAGGACTTTAATTAAATCAATAATAATACTTCTTTAAAAAATTATTGTGGGGCCAGAATTTAGCTCATTGGTTCCGGCTCCTGCCTCGCAAGTGCAAGGTCCTGAATTCGATCCTGGTAACCACATAGAATGCTGGGCTCATGCCCACCAGCAATCAATACCACATACCACAGTGTCAGGCATGGTGGCTCACGCCTGTAATCCCAGCACTTGGGAGGCAGAGACAGGAGGATTGCTGAGCTCAAGGCTTGCCTGGGCTACATAGTGAGGTCAGGGCCAGCCTGAACTACATACAAACTGAGACCCTGTCTCAAAAAAAAAATATTGTGAAATAATTACATTTTATATACACATCATGATCACATTCAACATTGACAATTTGTACCAGTATATGACAGGACTTCTCTTTTTTTCCCATTACCCTATCCTCCCTACATACTCACCCCCTATATACACAAGCTTTGTTTAAACTTTTTTTCCACCGCAATTTTTTTGTTTCCCCTCATTACATACCCCTACCCCCATTTCCCTTAGAATATTTTCTTTATTTTTGTAAATAGAATTCTTTATTGGAACAATTAATATAGATCTCACAATCACACATAACATTGAGGAATTTGTACCAATATATGACACAAGTCAATTCTCATTTTTACCCATATCCCCCCCAAACCTCCCACCCTCTATATACATGCTCTTTTATTTTCTTTCAGAATCATATTTATTCCTTCTCCTCATTACATCCCCACACCAAATTCTATAATAACTGTCATACTTTCTAGAGTTCATTTGCATCTACAGGTGTTGATATCAAAGAGAAGATCTGGTATTTGCCTATCTGTGATCTATTTATTTCACACATTAGCATATCCTTCAGGTGTATCCATTTGCACATAAGTGAATCAATCTTGTCATTCTTTATGGTAGAATAATACACCATTTTATTTTTTTAAAACCCCACATGTTCTTTATCTAGTCTCCAGTTGATGGGAATTTGGGTTGTTTCCAAGATTGGGCTATCACGAACTGAGCTGCTATGAACAAGGGTGTACATCTGTCTTTCCAATGTGATTTTTAAAATTCTTTCAGGTATGTTCCTAGCAGGGGGATAGCAGGGCCAAATGGGACCCCTAGTCCTAGTTTTCTGAGAAATCTCCACACTGATCTCCACAATGGTTGTACAAGTCTGCAATTCCACCAACAGTGGAGAAGGGTTCCTTTCTCCCCACAGCCACGCCAGCATTTATTGCTGATTGATTTTGTAATAGCAGCCATTCTTTGTGCAATAATATGAAATCTCAGTATTGTTTTCATTTGCATCTCTCAAATAATCAGTGATTTTGAACATTTCTACATATGTTTCTTAGCTGCTTTGACTTCTGCCTCTGAGAAGTGTCTGTTCATGTCAGATGCCCATTTTTGAACTGGGTCTTTAAATTTGGGGAGGTAGATCTGTTTAAGTTCTTTATATATTGTAGATAATAGCCCTTTGTCTGATAAACAGCTAGTAAAGATTTTTTCCCATATTGTTGGTTGTCTTTTAGCAGTGTCAGTGACTTCTTTTTTTGTGCAGAAGCTTTTCAATAGGATGAGATCCCATTTTTTGATTCTTTCTGCTAGTTCTTGTGCTATAGAGGTTTTATTCATAAAGTCTCTAAGTCAATGTCTCCAAGAGTTTTACCTAATCTGTTTTCCACCAGGCTTATTGTTTCTGTTTTAATGTTTAAGTCTCATATCCATTGTGAGTTTACTTTTTGCATGGTGAAAAAGATGCATCTAGCTTTAGTTTTGGGCCGATTAAAGCCCAGTATTTCCAGCAAAATTTGTTAAAGAGGCTGTCTTTCCTCCATTGAGGATCTTTGGCTCCTTTGTCAAAGAAAAGGTTGGTTAGTGTAACTGGGGTTGTTTCTGGATCTTCTAATCTATTCCACTGGCCCTCGGGTCTGTTATCTTGCCAGTACCGTGCAGTTTTTATCTGTGGCTCTATAGTAGAGTTTTAAATTGGGGATTGTAATACCTCCTGCCATGTCATGCTTTTGCTTTTGCTATTCTAGGTTTCTTGTGTTTCCAGATGAATTTTTGTATTATTTTCTCTAGCTCTGTGAAGTATGGCATTGAAATTTCAATTGGAATTGCATTAAATCTGTATAGTAGTTGTGGCAGTATAGCCGTTTTGATAATGTTGGTTCTCCCTACCCAGGAACAAGGATGTTTTTCCACTTTCTGATCTCCTTTTCTATCTCATTTTTAAGAGACCTATAGGTTCCAGAGTAGAGGTCTTTCACTTCATTTGTTAGGTTGATTCCTATATATTTCATTTTTCTGGGTGCTACTGTGAAAGGGATTGCCTCCCCAATTTCTTTTCAGCAAATCTGTTGTTTGTGTAGACAAAGGCTGTTGATTTTTGAGTATTGACCCTGTATCCAGCAACACTACCAAATCTGTTAAGTCTAGGAGTCTTTTGGTTGAGTTTTTAGGATCCTGTAAATAGAGCAACATATCATCAGCAAATAATTACAGTTTAACTTTTTCCTTTCCTATCTTTATTCCTTTTATATCTTTGTCCTGCCTGATTGCTGTGGCTAATGTTTCCAGTACTATATTGAACAAGAGTGGTGACAACAGGCATCCTTGTCTCATTCCTCATGGTGGTGTAAAATGTTTCAGTTTTTGCCCATTAAGTGTGATGCTGGCTGTTGGTTTCTCATAAATAGCTTGCATTAAATTGAGATAAAGTCCATTGATTCCAATTCTCTGTAGGGTTTTGATCATAAATCGGTGTTGGATTTTGTCAAATGCTTTTTCTGCATCTATTGAGATAATCATATGGTTTTTGTCCTTGAGTCTGTTAATATAGTGTATTACATTGATTGATTTACGTATGTTGAACCAGCCTTGCATTCCTGGGATAAATCCAACTTGATCAGGGTGTATGATTTTCTTGAAAACTCTCTGTATTCTGTTTGCAAGTATCTTATTGAGGATTTTTTGTGTCAGTGTTCATTGGAGAGATTGGCCTGTAGTTTTCTTTTTTGTTGGGATCTTTCCCTGCCTTTGAAATCAAGGTAATGGTTGCTTCAAGGAATGATTTGGGGAGTACTGCTTCCTTTTCGATTTCATGAAAAAGATTCAGATGTACTGGTATTAACTCTTCTTTGAAAATTTTGTAGAATTCAGCAGTGAAGCCATAAGGACCAGGGCTTTTCTTTGTTGGTAGTTTTTTTTATTACATTTTCAATTTCCCAGATTGATATCGGGTTGTTTAACATTTTTATATCCTCTTCATTCAGCTTTGGAAGTTCATATGAGTCTAGGAATCTATCCAATTCTTCTAGATTTTCCATCTTCTTGGAGTACGGATCTTCAAAGTATGTGTTTATTATCCTTTGGGCTTCTTCTAGATCTGTGCTAATTTCCCCATTTTCATTCCTTATAGCATGGATTTGAGCCTTTCCTTCCTTTGATAAGATTGGCTAAGGGTCTGTTGATCTTATTTATCCTTTCAAAGAACCAACTCTTTGATTCATTGATTCTTTATATTGTTCTCTTTGTCTCCACTGCATTAATTTCTGCTCCCAATCCTCATAATTTCCTCTCTAGTATGTGCTTTGGGTTTGTTTTGCTCCTCTTTTTCTAATTGTCTGAGGTTCATCATTAGATTGTTTATTTCATTTTGCTCTATTTTCTGAGTGTATGCATTCAGTGCTATGAATTTCCCTCACAGAACTGCTTTCATTGTGTCCCATAAATTCCTGTACATTGTGCTGGGGTTGTTGTTTAGTTGTAGAAACTGCTTAATTTCTTCTTTAATTTCTTTTGTGGCCCATTGGTTGGTCAACAGTGTTGTTCACTTTCCATGTTTTTGTGAGGATCTTGGAATTTCTTCTGCTATTCAGCTCCAGTTTCAAGGCACCATGGTCTGATAGTATGCATGGGATAACTCTGATTCCTTTGCATTTACTTAAGCCTGTTCTATGGACTAGAATGTGATCTATTTTGGAGAATGATCCATGAGCAGCTGAGAAAAAGGTATATTCTCGCTTTGTAGGGTGAAAAATTCTATATGCATCTAATAAGTCCATTTGCTCAAAAGTTTGATTTAGCTCAAGTATTTCCTTACTGATTCTTTGTGCAATTGATCTGTCAATTTGTGACAGTGGAGTATTAAAGTCCCCTACTTCTATTGTATTCATGATTAACTGGCTTTACATGTCCAGTAATGTTTGTTCTATATATTTGGGTGCATTAGAGTTTGGTGCATAAATATATATGATTGTTATTTCTTTCACTTGGATCATTCCCTGTATGAGAATATAGTGACCTTCTTTATCTGTTTTAATCAGTTTGGGTTTGAAATCTTTTTTATCTGCAAACAAGATAGCCACGCCTGCTTTTTTGCAGTTTCCTGTGGCATGGAGGATTGTTTTCCAACCTTTGATTTTCAGTCTATGGGTTTCCTTCTGAATTAGGTGTGTTTCCTGTATGCAGCAGATTGTAGGATCCTGCTTCTTGATCCAATCTGCTAGTCTGTGTCTTTCAATTGGCCCGTTGAGTCCATGGACATTAATAGTTATGACTGATATGGACATATTCAGAGCTGCCATGTTTCCCTGTTCTTGGTTCTTTTTTTTTTTCCTTGCTTTCCATTTTTTTATTTAGTTTCTTGTTTGCACCAATGAATTCACTCTCCTGGGTCTCGTGGGTATGAAATTTTCTGCGTTTTTTTTTTTCCAAGATGGTCTTTAGAATGTTTTGGAGTGCAGGTTTCATATTTGTGAAGTTTTTCAGGTGTTCTTTATCATGGAAGTATCTTATTTGCCTGTCTATTCTGAAAGATAGTTTTGCAGAATACAACAGTCTAAGTTGGAGGTTGTTTTCCTGAAATGCTTGAAATACTTCCCTCTACACTCTCCTTGCATTGAGTGTTTGTGTTGAAAAGTCTGCTGTGATCCTAATGGGCTTCCCTTTGTAGGTGATTTTCTTCCTTTCTCTCACTGCTTTCAGTGTTTCATTCTTTTGTTGTGCATCTGGAACCTTGATAATTATATGTCTAGGTGTAGATATTTTTATGTCACAGTGTTTTGGAGTCTGATAGGCCTCATTCATCTGCCTGTCTATATCTTTTCCTATGAGGTTTTCTGTTGTTATCTCTAACAATAGCTTTTTTATGTCTTTTACACTGTCTCCTGCTTCCTCAGTGACTCCAATCAGTCTTATATTATTTTTCTTTGAGTCATCTAGAAGCTGTTGAATTGATTTCTCATGGTCCCTTGCTCTTTTCCATAGATTATATCTTTCCTGCTCGTTGGCTGCTATGCTGTCCTCTAGGTCTGAGATTCAGTCTCTGCTTCATTCATCCTACTTCACAAGCTTTTGTTCTCCTTCATCATTCCCTGGAGCTCTGCTTGAAGCTGTTTAAAAGGTTCCATTGAATCTGCTATCTTGGATTCTAACATCTCACTGATCTCTTCTTTAATGATGTCTTTCACTGTAGACAGTATCTCTGTTTTGATCTCAGAGATGAGTTCTGATTTCCATTTTACTAGAAATGCTTTAGCTACCATCTCCAAGAGTCCTGGTGTTTGAGTTTCAGTTTGCCTTATTTCCCATTTCTCTGACTTTCCCTGTGGTGGTGGTGTCTGTGTCTCCTTTTTGTATATGTTCTCATTTCTACTCTTTTGTTGTTATTAATGCTTATTTGTTTGGTTCTTTGCCTGATGACAGGGCAATGCTTGTTGCAGGCCTCTGTCTTTCTATTATCTGGGGCCCTTTGGATGTGGCACCTTCCTGGGGTGTCCTCCTTGAATCTGTAATGACCCTTGAGAGTTCTCAGTTCTGACACATCATGGGAGGTATTTGAGCAGAACAATCACATCATCTTTTATCATAATAGAATCCGTGCCAATATCAGCATTAAATACAGTAAGTAAAATGAAAAGTTTTGTTAAATTCTATTCTGAAGACTTTGAGCTCATGTGTTACCTCTGTGTCCATATGCCAAAATTTAGAATCAATCAGCAATGTGTATACAACATGTATATCATAAATATACCCCAAGAACCTTTTGGGGATAAGAGGTCACTGGGGAATCAGGGAGGTAGGGGACAGGAGGAGAGTGAAATAGGGTTAGCAGATTTATGAAGATCACCTATACTTTAGAACCTCATGTATGCCAGTGGTTAATAAAGGATAAAAGGGTGTATATAAAACAGTACCAACTGTATGCTGTAAGACCATTGGAGACTTTGTACACCTTCTTATAATAGTACAGGAGAAAAAATAGGGCAGCCTAAAGTCTTACTTCTGGCTATTGCTTCTGATAGGAAGATAGGAGAGGGTGTGGATGTGGGGACATGAGGTGAATAGAGGGATCTAGGAGTAGATGGTAAAATAGAAGCTAGATTCCCTTTTGTGTTGTTTGTTTGTTTGTTTACCTTGCCTGGTCTCTCAGCATGCTTCCAGTATGGAGGGATGCAGGAAATGGCTCTGTGTCCTCTCGGGCCTGGGTCCTCACAACGCAGCTCCAGGGTGGGGTTGGGGCTGGCCTGTGGGTCTCAATCCTCCAAGGTGTGGATGGCATCCAGGGTCCGTACCTGAGTCCTCACTGCATGGCTCTGGCTCCATGGTGAAGCAGGGTTGTTCAGCAGGCCTCAGTCCTCTGCCACCACCACTGGGAATGGAATGGTCCCTGGGGTATACCAGAATATTTCTATTTTATAATGTCTCTCATACATTCTAGAACTCATTTGTACTTTCAGTCTTATGCCAGAAAAAAGAGATGTTACCTACATATCTGTGACCTTTTTATTTCACTTATGAGTATGTCCTCAAGGTACATCCATTTCAGTATAAATAACTCAAACTTTTTGTTCTTTATGGAAGAGTAATACTCCATTTTAGGAAAAAAACCAACATCTTTATCTGATCTCCAGTTGATGGGCATTTGGGTTGTTTCCAAGATTTAGCTATCACAAACTGAGCTGCTGTAAACATGGGTCCACATATCTCACTATGATATGAATCTTTTAATGCTTTTGTGTGTATCCCTAGAAGGGGGAATAGCAGGGTCAAACGGGACCTCTAGTACTAGTTTTTTGAGGAATCTCCACACTGATCTCCATAGAGGTTGCACCAGTCTACATTCCCACCAACAGTGACTTCCTTTCCCCCTGCAGCCTTGCCAGCATTTGTTGCTGGCTAATTTTAAGATAGCAGCCATTCTTTGTGGAGTGTGATGGATTCTCAGAGTTTTCATCTACGTCTCTCAAATGACCAGTGATGTTGAGCACTTCTTCATGTTCTTCTTAGCTGCTGTTACTTCTTCCTCTGAAAAACGTCTATTCTTTTCAGACAAATTTTTATGGGTACTGTGGTGAAAGGGCATGGCTCCCCAATTTCTCTCTCCATGAGTCTATTGTTTGTGTATACAAAGGCTATTGATTTTTGAGCATTCACCTTGTATACAGCTATGTGCCTAAATTTGGCGATTAAGTCTAGCAGTCTTTTGGTTGAGTTTTTAGGATCCTCTATGTAGAGTTTCATGTCATCAGCAAATACTGACAGTTTAACTTCTTTCTTTCCTATCTTTTTTTTATTACTTTCTCTTTTCTAATCACTGTGACTAAGGCTTCTAGCACTGTATTGAATAGGAGCGGCAAAAGTGGACATCCTTGTCTCATTCTAGATTTCAGTGTGAAAGGTTTCAGTTTTTTACCATCTAGGGTTATGCTGACTATTGGTTTCTCATATATAGCTTTTATTAGGTTGAGAGAAAGTCCATCTATTCCAATTTTCTTTAGGGTTTTGATCATGAATGGGTGTTGGATTTTGTCAAATACATTTTGTGCATCTATTGAGATGACCATATGGTTTTCATCCTTAAGTTGGTTTATGTAATTTATTACATTTATTGATTTACATATGTTGAACCATCCTTGCATCCCTGGGATGAATCCTACTTGGTCAAGGTGTACAATCTTCTTGATGACTCTCTGTATTGTTTGCCAGTATATATTTTAGGATTTTTGCATCAGTGTTCATTAGGGAGATTGGCCTGTGTTCTTTTTTGGTTGGGTTTTTCTCTCCTTTTGGAATCAGTGTAATAGTTGCTTCCAGGAATGCATGTGAGAGCACTGCTTCCCTTCTGACTTCATTAAAGAGGAGCAGTGACATTAACTCTTTTTTGAAAGTTTTATAGAATTCAGCAGTAAAGACATCAAGACCAGGGCTTCTCTTTGCCAGTAGGTTTTTTATTAATTTTCAATTTCACAGATTGATACAGGGGTGATAAACAATTTTATGTCTTCTTCATTCAACTTTGGAAGTTCATATGTGTCTAGGAATCTATCTATTTCTTGCACGTTCTACATCTTACTGGAGTACAGATTTTCAAGGTAGGTGTTTATTATCCTCTGGAGTTCTGCTGAATCTGTGGTGATTTCCCCCTTTTCATTACTAATAGCATGGATTTGACTCTTTTCCTTCTTTTTTTTTATAAATTTAGCTAAGGGTCTATCAATTATTTTATCCTGTCAAAAAACCAACTCTTTGATTCATTGATTTTTTGTACTGTTCTCTTAGTCTCCATTACATCAATTTCTGCTCTGATCTTTATAATTCCCTCCCAAGTATGAGCTTTGAGTTTGTCCTGCTTCTCTTTTTCTAGTAGCTTGAGGTTCAGCATTAGATTGTTTCTTTGAGCTTGTTCTATTTTCCTGATGTAGGCATTCAGTGCTATGAATTTCCCTCATAGAATGCTTTCACTGTGCTCCATAAATTCCTGTATGATATATTAGGGTTATCATTTAATTGTAAAAACTGTTTAATTTCTTCTTTAATTTCTTCTGTGACCCATTGATTGTTCAGCAGAGTTTTATTCAATTTCCATTTGTGAGGATCTTAGAATTTATTTTGCTACTGATCTCCAATTTCAAAGCACTATGTTCTGACATTATACAGGAAATAACTTCATTTACTCAAACATGTTCTGTGAACTAGCATGTGGTTCATTTTGGAGAATAACCCATGGGCAGCTGAGAAGAATGAATATTCTGACTTTGTATGGTGAAATAATCCATTTGGTTCAGTTCAAGTATCTCATTGATTTTTTTTGTCCAGTTGGCCTGTCTAGTTGTGACAGCAGCATATTGAAGTCTCCTACTATAATTGTATTAGTGCTTATCTGGCTTTTCATCTCCATTAATAATTATTTTATATAGTTGGGTGCATTGGAATTGGGTGCATAAATATTTATGTTTGTCATCTCTTTCCTTTGGACTGTTCCCTGTATGAGGATGTAGTGTCTTTCTCTGTCTTTCTTAATCAGTTTTGATTTGAAATCTATTTTGTCTGCAAATAAGATAGCCACTCCTACATTTTTGCAGTTTCTTGTCACATGGATAATTGTTTTCCATCCTTTTACTTTAAGTCTATGGCTTTCTTTCTGAATTAGGTGTGTATCTTGTATGCAGCATATTGCAAGGCCTTGTTTCTTAATTCTGACAGTCTATGTCTTTTAATTGGCACATTGAGGCCATTGACTAATGGTTATGACTGATATGGCCTGATTTATACCTATCATGTTTTCCTGTTCTTGGCTCTTTTATTCTTTGCATTTCCCCTTACCATTCAGTTTCTTCTCTTGCCCAGTGAGTTCACTCTGCTTGGTCTCATGAGTTTGTGACCTTCACTGTTTTTTTCCAAGATATTATTAGAATGCTTTGGAGTATAGGTTTGTATTTGTGAAGTTTTTCAGATATTCTTTTCCATGGAAGTATCTTATTTCCCCATCAATTTGGAAATACATTTTTTCAGGATACATCAATCTAGGTTGGAGTTTCTTTTCCTCCAAAACTCAAAACACTTTACTCTAGGCTTTCTTTGCATTGAGCATTTGTGTTGAAAAGTCTGCTGTGATCCTAAGGGGCTTCCCTTTGTGTTTTTTTTTTTCTTTTCACTAACTGCTTTCAGTATTTCGTTCTTTTGTTGGATATCTGGAACCTTGATAATAGTATGCCTAGGTATGCATTTTTTCATATTCCAGCCTTTTGGAGTCCTATATGCCCATTTATCTGTATGTCCAATCCCTTTCCTTTTCCTGTGAAGTTTTCTGCCATTATATCTGTGAACAGTTTTATTTTAATGTCTTTTGCACTGTCTCCTGCTTCCTTAATGACTCCAATCAGTCTTACATTATTATTCTTTGAGTCGTCTAGGAGCTGTGGAATTGATTTCTCATGGTCCGTTGCCATTTTCCATAAATTATTCCTGTTCATTGGCTCTGATCCTGTTCTCTAGGTCTGAAATTTGATCCTCAGCTTCATTCATCCTACTTTGCAAACTTACTTTCTCATTTTTGATCACCTGAAACTCTGCTTGAAGATATTTAAAAGGTTCCATTGCTTTTCTTATCTCAGATTCTATCACGTCCCCCATCTCTTCTTTAATCAGATCTTTCATGGTAAACAGGATCTCTGTTTTCATCTCAGAGATTAGTTCTGCTTTCCATTTTAGTAGATCTGCTTGTATTACAAGCTCAGAGTCCTGGAGATTGAGCAGTTTGCTCCATTTCCCTTTTTCCTGAATTCTCCTGTGGTGATCTTTGTATCTGGGATTTTGAAGTTTTTTCTCATTTCTATTCTGTTAGCTGGGAGTCAAAGTCACCGTGCAACTTCCGTGGTGCTTACCCAGACTCGCGCACAGGGGCATGGAGGTCCCACAGGCTTCTTCTGTTCAGGTCCAGATGGCAGGAGGGTGGCTGGCTGGCAGCAGAAGTCACTGCATGACCTTGAGTCACATACCAAAGCTCATCCAAACAGGATTGGAGGTCCTATGAGCTTCTGGTGTGGAGCTGATGGGAGGAAGGCTCCTCATAATATTAATATTTTAAATAAGTGCTCTTTTTCCCAAAGTATCATAGTGTATTTCCAGTGTATAACTTGTTAACAGATGCCTATAAAGTTGACTTGTTTGAGCATATGTATTTGATTGAAATCGTAAACTGCTTACAATGTGGAAACTGAGTTGATTCAGCTGAATTAGCACCATCATAGTTATTTTAAATAATGAAATTATTAACTTTGATTCAAACTTTATCTTGTAATGTTTTTTAGTTGAAGTGTGTGTGAATTATTGAAGAAGATGCTAATATAGAAATAATTTTATTCAAGTGGCTGAAGTTTTACAGTTCACCATTTGAAAGGAATACATAATGGAAGTCCTAGTACTAAATGAGCATTTTCTTGCATGAATTATACCATTCAAAATAATCAGAAGTGATTATGTTCATACACTTAAGTACATGACAAAGGAGTTACATGAGCCACTCATCGATGTGCAAAGTGTGTTGTACTGGTCCTGATCCCATCCCCACTCTGGAGAATCTGCTTTCTTCACCAGTTCCTGTCAGCATTCGCCCAAAGGCATGCAGACTCTGTGAGGTTGAGAAGTGCTGTCCTCCATGTCTCTGGCAGGAATTCACAGTATTTAGAATTGTTTTGTATATTTAAATGATAAAGTGCACTTATAGTTAAAATAGTTAGCTGTCTGAATCTGGGATGGATATTGATTTTACAACAAGCAAGTAAAATAAAAAGGTTCCTGAAAGCTTCATAAAGCACGTGACTCCTTAGCACTCAGTATGCCCAATTGTGATGAGCTGGATGGACAGTCGACAGCACTGCAGAGCCTGTCTGCAAGCTGGATCATAGGCAGACAGCTGCTGTGTGAAGCAGTGCATGGACCTTCTGCTGTGGCCTACACAGGAGGAACTAGCTGCACTCTGGATCCTGCCTGATTCACCCCTCAGTCACCACTTCACAATCCACATGAGCCTGCGAAAGCAATTTTCAATGACATGGCACATTTCAGCAGTGGCAATAACACACTAGTCCTACGCATAGCTGCCACGGTTGAAAAGTTAGAATGTTTTTTTCATCTTGTTCCCCAAATTTTAATTAAGATTCAACTAAAACCTTAAACAATTCTTACTAAACATCACTGGGTTTTAATTATGTAAAAATATGTCTTTATTCAATGTAATATGATTCAGCATCAACAAAATATTTCTTAATAGGTCCTTTTGAAAAGGTGTAGGTATTTTCACTTTGCTTGGTATGATATGCCAATTAAAACTCAGTTCTGGAGACAAGCAGTAAACTCCAACCCTGCCACTGACTGTGACACTGGTTTCTAGTGAACAACTCAATCTTGACTCCAAGCCAGCGAGATGCAGAGCCAGGGATCTGACACTCCTGTACTTTAACTGATGGCCTGTATCTTGCTTGTAGCGAGAGCTTGATAAATCGTGGCGATTGTTTTTGTGATTGGTCACTTCAGATTTACAAGTGCACAGTTCGCCCTCAGTAATGGGTCAGAGTCGTGCCTGTCCCCATATATCTAGGATCAAGGATAACAAGACTGTGCAGCAGAACAGGGTCGTCACTGTACCCAAGTAGAGTGTTCTTGAAAAGTATGAGTTCTGCACGTGGCAAAATAGAATCCTTCTGCTGTCATCAGTTCCCGTGCAGTTAGGCTCCAGTTATCTCCTAAGTCTTATTGGGACCTCCTGAGGAGTGAGGAAGTTAAAAACGGTGAGCTGCTTAGGAATCTCTCTATAGTGGTTATTTACTATTATCATCATTCTTCACCTTCCATTATTTTTTATTTAGTAGCCACCATTTTGTGCTGTGTATCCTTGAGAAACTTTTCCTGTGCTCCTGGGTCTTAAAAATCTTCAATAAGGCCTCTAGTAGCTCACAAATGGTAAAGCTGATATAGGAAGTGATAGAAGTAAAGTTGACTTCAAATACCTTACCACTTATCTGTGGTAAATGATGAATAGTAAGGACTTATAATGTCTAATGAATGCTGAATGAATAAATGAATGAATGAATGAGTGGGGGTGGAGGATGTTTTGGAGATGCATAATAAATTAGTGTACATAAGAAAGACAAAACAAAGCTGAAGAAAGAGGCATAACTGCTTACAGAGTTGGTGCCAGGAGGTATTCACATGCACTAAAAGGTGGCATAATTTTGATTTTAATGAGCACAGCATTTACAGGGTGTTTTCTAGCTCTTGTGAGTTTGTCATGATTTCAGCTGCCATAGATGAGTCTAGAGAACATAGATTTGATAATACGAGGGTGAGAATTACTTTAAGCATCAGAATTTTATATCTGAGCTTGGGCTCCTATTTCCGCTGATTATAAATGTAGTAAGAAAGATTTGACTTTGAAAGTACTTGCTAAGGAAAGATCATACAAGCAAAAACAAATTCTAGGAACTGGGCCAGCCTGGATTTCCACTGTCCCTGGAGTGTTTTATTTAAGGAAACCATTGATTTCTGCCACTACACTGAAGAAATTCACATGCGAAGGTGCCCAAAATTCTGCTTTCAATTCAGTGTTCTTGGACCTTTTCCAAGATGAGGTCACCTTGTTCTGGACTAGCTCATGAGCAGTTTTGGGGAAGTATCCTGAAAGCTCAGGTTTTGAAAAGGAAAGAAAAAGCTCACATTGAAAAGGAAAGAAAAAACTCTGTGATAGTTTTTGTGAAGCCAAAATATTTTAGCTTGTTTCATTTTAATATTTAAGAGGAAACAATATATTGCTATAATCAAACGAAGTGTTTCCAAAGAAACTGTCAACAGTGTACTGTTTGCCTGAGGCTTACCAGAGGGCATTTTCTTATGAGATATTAAAGTACAATTAAAACAGTGTTGCTCTATACTTTGTGATTTGAAGAAAGCTGCAAATCACTAGCAATTCTAATTAATTAATAAACACACTTTCTAAATGGGTCAGTGAAGAAGTACTAAATTTTGCAGCTCAAAACAGTGGAACTTATGAGCTCTTTCCCTAACCTGGCATTTTCCTTTACATATTGTACACGTGACTTTGTCTTCTTGTAACTTATCTCAGCTCAGACATGAAACAGGATAAAGCCCTGTGACATATTTGGAGGGAAGTGGATGTGCTTTCCAAGGTGAGTCCTGTGTGAAGGAGACAGACCAAACTGTGGCAGTGTTTAGTCTCAATAAAACTGGTCAGTAGTGCCATAGCTGAGAAATTACACAGATGCATTTTTAATGATGTGCTTATTATTTTAGGATCAGCATGAAAAGCAGAGATGAATATACAGAATGAGCAAGGTGACCTTGTGGAGCAGGTGCTTTCTGTAGTAGGAAACAAAAGGTCTGTGTTTTCATTCAACATAAGTGAACTTAGGAATATTGTGCAAATTTATCATGACTCCTATGCGCTCCTGAAATCACAGTACCTGGTTGGGCAGTTCCACCAGGCAGTAGAGACCCACGACCCGTCGCAGAGTCAGGGTCATGAACACAGAGAAAACTTTCTCTGTTGCTGTGCTTCTAGTGCTACATGCTTCTAGTCATGTAGGTTATTACTTTGTTCATTCCACTTTTATGTTTTTTTGGGTTTTGCATTGGATTTTTTGAACAAGATGATAATTAGAAGTTTCACTTGAAAATAAAGGAGGAAGGTAAAGATAGATCTTATCAAGTCTTACTTTATTTTGAGAAAAATTGCTTTTAACTCTTCAGAAGTTTCTTCTATGTTTCTACCTACACTTTTTGAAAGGTAAATGAACATTTCTGTTTTCACATATTCATTTCCAAAATTATCATCAACATCCTATTATGATGGATAGATTTACATTTCTAATGCTAATTCTGCCCATCCAGACTGATCCTTTCTAAATTTAAAGCTTTTGAAGAGCAATAAGCAAATGATGAGGCCATTATCTAAGACATACACACGTTTTTGCACAGCCAAGTATTGTATTACATTTACTTTTCCTTTTTTCTTCTTTTTTATAGCCTCACCTCTCTACTCTATAAATAATGTCTCTGTTTACTATATGCATCGCTTCTAATGTGCCTTTCTTCATTTCCTTAGCTTGTCAGCTCATCTCCCATATGACTTTCACTGATGAAACTTCATTTTGATATCCGTTTATGCTTGATCAATGATTTTTGGATGTTTCCTTTTTTTATTTAATCCCATCTCTCTGTAAAAAAAAATGGGGATATTTTATTATATATTAGTTTTTAAGTCAAAGCATAGATGAAAAATGACAGTCTTGCCACACTTATATGTGTATGCATCCTACTCTCAGACGTAAGTTTACTTGTCAGATTTTATATGCAACATATGAACTGTTTTCCCAGAGTCTTGAAGGCCCCATTTATTTCCATCACAATATGATGCTGTTGAAACACCTTTCAGATGTTTATTTATTTGTGTGTGACATTTTTCTCTTTTAGTGTTGGGGACTGAATCCAGGGCAGAACCACAGGATTATATCCTCAGCCCTTTTTAATGTTTGTTGTTATCATTTTTGTTTTGTTTTGTTTTATTTTTGAAACAAAATCTTGTTAAGTCAGTAACTGCCTGAGTTGGATATGAATTTTCAATCCTCCTGTCTCAGCCTTCTCATTTTCCAAGTGTGTACCACTGTATTTAATTTGTGATGCTTTTTAATCCCTATTTCTAAAGCAACTTTTAGGTTTTTGATTATTCTAAATTTTTACAAATCTGTATGCCCTTAGCCCATTTGGGTAGCTATAAAAATACTGTACATAAGCAGGTTGTGGATGATCCCGTTCCTCTTTCCAGAAGGCTAGAAATCCAAGGCAAGGCAGTGGCTGACCCTGGTGAGGCCCAGTCTCCACATTTGTAAAAGGCACCATTTGCATGGAGCCTCGCGCTGTGGAGGAACTGTGCATATCCCAGACCTCGGGCAGAAGCCGTCATCCCCATTGCATCTGCTCCTCTCAGGACCTAATAAATCTTTACAGCTCCAGCTTTGGAACACCATCACCTTGGGAGTTTAGACTTCAACACACAAATTTTTAAGCACATGAAAACACAGACCATAGCAAGAATTTAGTAAATTCCTGTGATCGTTCACTCTGCTGAATACACCTGGACCATTTTTACACAATATTTCAGGACTGGTTTCTTAATCTCTTTTATTTTTCCAATGGTTTTCTGTTTCTTTACATTTTGTCCTAACATTTAGGATATTTCCCCTCTTTGTATTTCAACACTTTAAGACCTCTTCACTGGTTTTTTATCCAAGTGCTCTGATTATTTTCTCCTGGTAAGAGAACTATTCTGTTTTCTTCCTGAAGTTATCACTTATTTCTGTATTTTTGAACTGTTAGACTGCTTTCTGATACATCAGTCACTGTCCCAGCAAGAGCAGATGTATTTGAATTTAAAAGAGTCAATTAAAGAAATTTTAATAGAATGATTTGTAGACTCTGAGTCACTGGGAAAGGAACCAACAAGCTATTAATGCTTTCTGAGAAGTCATCCTTACCTGTGAGCCTGAGAAGGGAGAGGAACTAACAGAGCTGAGAGGAAACTTGAGCCTCCCAAGGTCCGCTCACTGGGGACTGGGAGTCCCTGCCGAGTCACTGGGTGGTAGACAAGAACATCAGATGTATCTAGGGGAACAGGGGAAATATTTGTCCAGGAAGGTGGAGGAGAAAAACAGACCATTCTCTTGCCCACAACATAAATTTCTAGTCATGCCCAATGTTTGGCTCCTTCTCCTTACTTTCCTGTAACATCTTCCTTTAGGAATTTTGTGTAATAAGCTGGCTGACTTCTGCCAGTATCTTCTTCCACAGGCGCTTTTCATCGCAGAACCTCCTAAATTAGCTCAGTTCTCTACCTGCTTTGTTTCCAATGTAGCCTTTTCACTTTACTGTCCACTCTTCATTTTCTATATCTGTGTCAATGTATACTGTTTCATTTGTAGGAAAGAAAGACAAGGTGAAGTCTTATTAGAAGATACAATAGAAAATAATTGTATATGGATATCTTTAACCAAAATTAGTAATTAAATTTACTTTTGGAATATTATCCAGTCAATGAGGTAGCTATGTTCCTTTGTACCATG
This sequence comes from Thryonomys swinderianus, assembly GCA_004025085.1. Classification (NCBI taxonomy): domain Eukaryota; kingdom Metazoa; phylum Chordata; class Mammalia; order Rodentia; family Thryonomyidae; genus Thryonomys; species Thryonomys swinderianus. Next base: position 21,900 of record PVIC010001697.1, on the reverse strand, counting down.
ACAATGTCCCACATAATTAACTACTGATGTACTTGCTGTTCCTCAAAATTAGAAGAAAAGTAGGTTCCTGCTAATCACAAACTTGCACCTTTTTGTTTGTTTGTTTGCTTTTGGTTTGTTAGGACCGGGTCCTGCTATGTAGTGAATGCTGTCTTCAAGCTTGTGGTGTCTTCCTGCCTTCAGCTCCCTGGTGCTGGATGTGCAGGACCCATTCATCACCCAGCTCTCCTCCACTGTTTTTGAGCATCACTTTCACCATGATCAACCTCAATGGCTTGAGGAACTGCTTTCCTCTCCTTTCTCTGCTTATTTACTTACTTGTACATCTCTCCCTCAGTACTCATCCAACATAAGGAACACACAATACTGGATGAATAGATATTGACAAATACTTTTCAGCATTTCCTTAGTCTAAATCACCACACATAATTTGGTTTATTACTGTATGAATAGTAACCTGATGGCTGAGTTCCAGGATACGTGTCTAAGTTGAAAGCATAATAAGCCTTTGCATCTACAAGGGCATAAATTTTTGTCCTATTTTGATCAATTGCTTTTCCATCAGTCTTTTCCATTCCTGTGGTTGCCATGAGAAATCTCTCTAAGTACAGAAGACCTATGATTGCTTTCAGTTTGGTTAGTGAAGTGTCACAATAAATATGGCTACTAGCACATACAGCGCATGGTTTTAACTTACATTTCAGTCTTTGTGTATTTCACAGCATCTTGTAGCATCTCATCAGTTGCAGTTTTCAACACTGATGACAGTGCTGAGAGTCTGTCTAATACGTATCACCCCTGCCAAGACCCTCAGTATATTTCCATACCTAGTTCTAACATTGCATCATTCCATTTGGTTGCATGGCCATTTTACAGCATTTCTATTAGTCAAATATATACTCATCCTGCTGTTTTCTTCATCATCTGAATGAAGAAGTTCTGATCCTTTTTCACTGTAGCAGTCAATTTTTATTGCATTTCCTGTCTCACTAACTCTGGCTTACACAGCCAGTGTCAAAGTCGCCATCACTATCATGATTCTCATCATATAGACACACCACTCTTCTGTTATGAAAACATGTACGTTGACATAACAGGGCATCTTCATCATCCATGAATGTGTAGTATTATGATTCACTCTTGACCTCCTCCAAACTTGCAAATCCAATTTTTTACATGCCATTGTAACTGAACTGGGCTACTTCTACCATAAAAAATCAGAAAAAAAAACCTTTTTTAACAAATCCTGGAATGGTGTGGGCCAATTGGACCCTCTGTGATGCTCAGGAAAACACATAAAGCTAAGTAGATGAACCATCATGTAGGCTAACATGCAATTTTGCTACTTTGCACATGTGCATGCACCTTGCTATTTGTCATACCAAGTGGGTAAACACAAAGATTGATGTATTCCTCAGGGAGAGATACTGTTATACACAGCTGGCTACTGTAACACTGATATCCAATTTTCCAGTGGAAAAATAAGGGATGGGTTCAAGAGACCCAGTTTCATGCTTGGTAGTTTATTATTTCTTAAATTATAGAAACATATAAAAAATATACTATGGATACTTTAAAATCAGCTATGCTATATTATATGCAAAATTTTTCTATATATTTCAGTTGTACATCATTATTTTTAAATGTTCTACTATTCTTATTGTTTTTTCACCTTACTTTAAAAATTATTAGTGATACACTCAATGTCCAGGATATATTTGGGTTTCAGTCCATTTCCAGGGTTAAATTAATGTCAGATTTCGCTTCATATATTCATCATTTGATGTATTTTAATTACCTTCTAATAAATGTATCACCCAGAACATTGTATTTTGTGTTTCAAATTGTAATTTTAAATTTAATTTACTTTTATTGTGATATAGGTACATTTCTTCTCTTTTTTTTTTTTTTTTTTTTTTGAGACAGGGTCTCACTTTGTAGTTCAGGCTGGCCCTGAGCTCACTATGTAGCTCAGGCAGGCCTTGAACTCAGCAATCCTCCTGTCTCTGCCTCCCGAGTGCTGGGATTATAAGCGCGAGCCACCAGGCCTGGCACTGTGGTATGTGGTATTGATTGCTGGTGGGCGTGAGTCACCCCGCCCAGCATTGTATGTGGTTACCACTGGGGATTGAACTCAGGACCTTGCACTTGCGAGGCAGGTGCTGGAAACACTGAGCTAAATCTCCGGCCCATAGGTTCATTTTATATACACATCGTGATCGCACTCAACATTGAGAATTTGTACCAGTATGACACTACTTAATTCTTTTTTCCCATTCCCTTATCCACCCTCCAACCTCCCACCCCTATATACATGAGCTTGTTTCCCCTTTTTTTACCTTCACCATTTTAATTTAAATTAATTTTAATTTTAGTTATTAATCTTAAATCTGATTTTTAATGGTATATTTTGACATATATGGTGATCACATTCAGCACAGGGAATTGGTATCTGTATATAATAAGCCTTAATTCTTTTTTCCACAATCCCCATCTCTCCCTTCAACTCCTCTTCCACTTCTCCTTTACAAAAGCATTGTTTCCATTTTTACTTTCTAGTCTCTTTTTGTGAAGTTCTCTTTTCCCTTACTTCCCTTTCCTCTCACCTCTTCCTTGATCTCAAAGCCACTTAAGCATCCTCTTCATATTTCCCAATATCTGTCTTTCATTTGCTCCTTATTTATCATCTTGGATTTTCACAGAGAAGAAATAATATGAAGTTAAAACTTGTGTGTCTGCTCGATTACAATTAAAATTATGGTCTTGAGGCGCATTCATTTACCTAAAAATGTCTGAAGTTTGTCCTTCTTTATAGCTGAGTAGTAATCCACTGTATAAAGAAAAGCCACATCTTCTTTACCCATTTACCAGTTGTGGAGCATTTGGGTTGTTTCCAAGATTTAGCTATCATGAACTGAGCTGCTATTAAACACGAGTGTGCATATTTCTGTGGTATGATGCTTTTAATTCTTCAGAGAACGTAGCAAGAGGGGGGATAGCTGGTCAGGTGGGACCTCTAATGTTAATTTTTGAGGACTCTTCACATTGATTTCCATACTGGTTACATCAGGCTTTCTTCCCACCAGCAGTGGAAAAGGGTTCCTTTTTCCTCAGAGCCCCACCAGCATTTGTTACTGGTTTATTTTTTGATAATAGTCATTCTTTCTGTAATGAGATGGAATCTCAGGATTGTTTTCTCAAATGGCAAAAGATACTGAACTTTTTTCATGTAGTTACTTGATGTTTGTATTTCTTTGTCTAAAAAGTGCCTATTCATTGTGTCTTTCCATGTCAGATGCCCACTTGTGTATTGGGTCTCCAAATTTGGGAGGCCTGAGTTTTGAAGTTCTTTATATATTCCAGATACTAATCTTTTGTAGATAGCTGGAAAATTTTTTCCACTCTGTATGTTATTTCTTCACTCTCTTGGTGGTTTCTTTTGATTTTGCTATGAAAAGCTGTTTAATTTGTTGTGATCCTACTTGCTGATTTTTTGTAATGTTTCCCATGTGATCAGGATTTTGTTGATTAAGTCTTTGTCTATATCTATGTCTTCCAGTGTTTTGTCTATTTTATCTTCCAGTAGATTTGGTGTTTCTGTTTTAATATTTAGATCTTTCATCCATTTTAGTTTATTTTAATACATAGTAAAAGTTACAGGCTTATGTTCAGTTTTCAGCATGTGGAAAGCCAGTTTTAGCGGCATCATTTATTAAAGAGTCTATCTCTCTTCCAAAAAAAGATGTCTAGCCCCTTTGTCAATGATAAGGTAGCTTAATATGCTTGGAATTATTTTTGTATTTTCTCTTCCATTGATTATTAGGTCTGCTTTTTGGTTCTATTTCTAGTTTTTCTCTTTTTATCCTGGTAGCTTTGTAATATAACTTTAAACCAGAGATTGCAGTGCCACCTGTCTGCCCTTATTACCCAGAATTGCTCCCATTATTCTAAGCCTCTAATGGTTCCATATGGATTTTAAGGTTGTTTTCTTCTAGTCCTGTGAGATAGGCTGTTGATATTTTGGTTGAAATGGCATGAAATGTGTATAAGTTTTGGAAGTACTGCCATTTTTACTTATTTTGTTTTCCTTGATGCTGTTTGTCAAAGATAGGGTTTTTCTCTCAATGGATTTGTTATGGTACATCATTGATTTTTGAATGTTTACTTTGTATACTGGTATGCTTCCCAGTTTGCTTATTAATTCCAGGTATCTTGTGATGGAGGTTTTGGGGTCCTCTATGTAGACTATCATGTCATCAGGAAATAATGGTAATTTAATTTCTTTTCCTATCCATATTCTTTTTATTTTTTTAATTTTTTTCTTTTCTAATTGCTCTCTGGCTAGTATTTCCAGAACTGTATTGAACAAGAGTGGTGATAGTGAATATCTTTGACTTGTTCTGATTTTAGAGTGAAAACTTTCAGTTTTAGAACATTTTAGTGGGATATTAGCTGTATCACAGATGACTTTTATCAGATCGACACAAAGAATAGCTGTTCCAATTTTACTTAGTGTTCATCATGAATGTGTGTGTCAGACATTGTCAACTGCTTTTCTATGTCTGTTGAGAGGGTCATGTGGTTTTTTGTCCCTATATCCCTGGCGTGGACCCTATTGCATCAGGATACATGATCTTTTTGATGATTTGTTTCACTCTGCTCATTAAAGAGACTGGACTTCTGCTCTCTGTTTTGGTTAAGTCTGTTTCTGGTTTGGGAATCAGGGCACACTTGCAGCCCCAGCACTCTTGGAGGCTGAGTGAATAAATCTATCCTTTTTGTGTGATGCTTAGGCCAAAATAAAGGAAGAGAGGCCATGGCTCAGTGATAGGCCTCAGCCCAACCAGCAGTTCCCAGACAAAACAAGACCTTTGAATCCTTCCTTATGTGCCATAAACATTGATGTTTGTTTTGTTTTTCTCTCTTGGGCAGGTAGGTAGCAAGTAGATTTATAATTGTCCAATCAGAGAAGAGTTGTACTCTGCTTTGGCAGAAGGAGGAGAAAGACAATGATCTGTGAAAGCAGCTCTGGGTTTGCTGTGGCTCTAACTTGTCAATTTTGTCATAAGAGGATGGGAGGAGGAGGGTTAAACCAGGCTGAAGGAGAGAAAGTAGCAACAGCCCATGTGGCAGAGACAGCATCTTGCAAAGCATAATGGGAGCAGCTGCCTCTAGGATTTATAGTACAAACTGTATTTCCTTTGTTAAGGATTGAATTAATTAATAACACAGAGCTTCCACTGTGGAGCATCGTGGGGTTGCCATGGTTGCCAGCACCAAGAACTTCCTTCAGCATCATATACAGATGCTCCTGAATTTACTTGGAATGTGTTCCCAGGGACACAGCTACTTACTGCTCCTCTAAGACAGATGTTTGTAATGTGGACATCTCAGCAGTGTTCTTCCTCATAGAGAACCACAGTTCCATATTTCATTAAATACAAAAAATCTCTAACATTTAGAGTAAAGAAAATGAAGAGGAATGAGGAAAGTAGAGAGACATGCTAATGACATAGATTCTAATTGAAGCAATTCAGGGTGCCCAGGAGAAGGCTGAAGAAAGAGGGCCAAGGAGGGGGCACCCTGAGAGTACTAAGGGCGGACTGAGGTGGGGAGTGAAGACCAGCCAGTGGGTCAGTGAGGATGGAAATCGCAAGCGTGGTGAAAATAAGCTCTGAAAATACCTGATGGGCTGGAAAGACAGAGTGTGAGAAAGCAGGAGAGTCCGTGAACAAATCTTGGAGATTCTTTCTATAAGGCAAAGTAAAAGCTGGAAAATTATGGAGAAAGGGAGAGTGGTCATGGAAGATTTTATTCAGATGATTGATATTAAGGGGTTTTATGATTCCGGAGACAGTATGATTGAGAGAAAAATGACTGGGCTGGAGATTTAGCTCAGTGGTTCTAGCGCCTGCCTTGCAAGTTCAAGGTGCTGAGTTCAATCCCAGTAACCACATACAATGCTGGGCGTGGTGACTCATGCCCACCAGCAATCAATACCACATACCACAGTGCTGGGCATGGTGGCTCACGCCTGTAATCCCAGCACTCGGGAGGCAGAGACAGAAGGATTGCTGAGTTCCAGGCTTGCCTGGTCTATATAGTGAGCTCAGGGCCAGCCTGAACTACAAAGCGAGACCCTGTCTTAAAAGAGAGAGAGAGAGAGAGAGAGAGAGAGAGAGAGAGAGAGAGAGAGAGAGAGAGAGAGAGATAAATGACTGATAAATTGGGGAAAAGAGGAAACATTAATTCCTTGAGGAGGTAAAATAAAAGTTGTATGAAGCGAATGGCCTTGGAACAGCGATGGATGCCACTGCTGTGTGGACTCCTGCTTTCCTTGGGAGGAGGACTTGGCACTGGGTTCTCTCTGAGCTGAACTTTGCCATGTGCATTTTACCTTTTACACTACTTTACTGTTTTGATAATTTTTCCAAGAGAGCCCTTTAGAAACAAGGTTGATATGCCAGCGATTTAGCTCAAGTGGTATCACACCTACCTTGGAAGCACAAAGGCCTGAGTTTGATCCCCAGTACTGCCCAAAAAAAGGAAAAAAAGAAAAAGAAATAAAGGTTATCTCTATTTCCTTTCTGTCCACACTCCAGTTCTTTGTAACATGCAAAAATCACTCATTTTATCTTCCAAAACCTTAAAGGACTCCAACATTTTTCTAAAAGTCCATTATTCTTCATGTTGATCATTAAAGCCAAGATTAAAATAAAACTTACTATGCAGAAAATTACATTTTAAAATGTACTGTTTTTAATTTAAATATTATTGACTTTGACTGGAGAAATAAAATGTCCCAGAACAGTGCAGGGAAGGCTTCTCATCACTGTGGTTGAATGTACGCAGACAAGCAGGAAAAAGTACCCTTTATACAACAGGATGATTCTTTTAGCCAGCTCTGAATTACTGTCTTGAAATAACTGAGTCAGCTAAGTAGAAAGAGAAAAGATTTACCTACCTCAGAATTTTGAAAGTTCAAAGTTCAAGATCAGATACCTTCACTGACTTTACCTACTCTGACTGCAATAAATGCTACTCAGAATATCAGGATGCTGTCAGCTCAGACTCCTGGGTGCTGCCTGATAAACTGTGGCCTGGATCTTCTCTCATCTTCGTTACATAGTCCTCAGAAATTTTAAGAGCCCATAAGTACTCTAATTTGCTAATTATAATTGCCCCAAGAGGGAGTTGCTAATTCCCCCCCAACCTGCTTTACCTATCAGAATCACTTTTATCTTCCAAAAGAAAAATGCTGGAGTTTCAAACCCCAGTCAATATAAAACTTAAAACTTACTCCCAAAGCATCTGTCTGCTGCTCCAAGACAAATGCTGGTAACACTGAGGAAATCCCGGAAATATTCATCTTCACAGTTGAAAGAAAACCTCATTTAACAAATTTTACCCAAAATCTATTTAATATTTAAACATTTATCCTTTCACTTTTCAAATAGACTCTCCCACACCCTGATAGCATCTGTCTGTGTGTGTGATTCATGTTTCTGTAAGGTTGCAGCCTAAATAACCTTAGGCTAATAGTAATACAAAACTAATCTAACTTCCTGTTATCTTATTAGCTGCTAGCAACAAGGACTATGAATATCCTAAATTTGCTTAGATTTCATTTTATTTTCTCTTTCTAAAATAAGTCAAGACATCCCAAAATAATAAAAGTATGTTCAGATCCCAATTGTCAAAATATGCTGTTGATGAACTTGGTTCCACCAAAAGGTGTATTACCAGCAGCCCAGTATATTAGAAACAATCTTTTTCCAAGTTTTCATTGTTTCCTAAATTCTCACAACTCCTTCCCTTATACAACTGGTTCTGGGTTTCACTAGATTAAACTGCCAGATAGTTTCCAGGAATAAATTATCTGTGTTGTACTTCCAAGGATCACATCAGCTAATGTATAATTTTAGAGTTTCTCAATTCCTTGTAACTATAGATACCTCAGTGGCTTCTGATTTCCACATGTCTCCTGCAACCACAGGGTTGGCTTCTTCTCACCTAAAAGAGGATTCTAAGATGATATTCTGTGCTCAGTTTCTTCTCACAGGAGGACGAGGACATTCTGTTTTCCACATCCCTTGAGATTTTTGTTATTCTTTTTTTAATTGAATTCTTTATTGGTACAATTTATATACATCTCACAATCACACATAACATTGGGGAATTTGTGACAAAAGTCAATTCCCATTTTTACCCATATCCCCACCCACCCACACCTCCCCACCCCCTATATACATACTCTTTTATTTTCTTTCAGAATCTTATTTATTCCTTCCCCTCATTACATCCCCACACCAAATTTCCTTTGCAAATTTCCCATTCTACAAAAAACTGTCATACTTTCTAGAGCTCATTTGCATCTACAGGTGCTCATATCAAAGAGAAGACCCGGTATTTGCCTATCTGTGATCTATTTATTTCACGCATTAGCTTGTCCTCCAAGTGTATCCATGTGCACATGAATGAATCAATCTTGTCATTCTTTATGGCAGAATAATACTCCATTTTATAAAAAAACACATCTGAGCTCAAGGTGGAGCATGGGTCTTGTAATCATCACCCCTCAAAAAGAATATTACTTAAAGCATTCAGATCACACAGTTAGAAAAACTTATTTGCAAGTCTACCCAAGTTATGATGGTACAGAATGTCCCTTTACATTATTCTCAACCCTCCTGAGTCACTTCCTGAATGGCCGGTTTTCATGTAAAGCAAACACAAATACCCCTTCTGTCTTATGGAAGAGTCACCATGCGATGTATGTCTTTTTGTCATACAGATCGGGCACTAGGAAGCTTATGTGTCAAAAATAAAGCAAAGAAAACCATTTCAATTAACGTTTACTCTTCATTTTCTCTTCCATAAAATGATTGAAACAAAAACAATGCTGCAAGGAAAATTTTTGGTAAAACTGTATTATGCATTAATTAAAATTACATGTCTATGTATATATACATGTTGACATATGTACTGGTAATAACGATTTGAAATTGAATATATATAATTCTTGATGTGGCATGAAAATGTCTCTCAACAATACTACATTTGTATTACACTGAATACATCTCAGTTTCTTAAAGGACCCAGTAGTATTCCCATTTTTCTCACAGGTAAACAAGACTGCTTAGCACCTCCACTTTGCCTTTCTAAATGGTGTTATTTTCCATGATAGTTGATGAAGCTTTCCTCCAGGAGTCAATTTTGGTTTAAAGAATGAACCAGTTTGTGAGTCTGGCTGTGTGCAACCAATAAAAACAAAAAGCTGAAATTTTATCATCCAAACTATCAATTTTTATTTCAATTTTATTATCTATCTTCAAGGTAACTGAAAGACTGATCATAAGTGTGATTTCCAACTCTAAAGTTGCAGCAATTTGGTAGCTTCATACTGCAGTGATGATGGACTTCATGTTATCCTGGGTTTTCCTAAACAAATCTTCTCGGGGCAGCTGTTGATGGATGATGAGCCCCCCCGCTTTCTTTCATACCCCCTGGCCTGACATAGGATGCTAAAGAAAGAGAGTGGGGCTTGCCATAGAGGAAGAAGAAATCCTCACTCGGGGGCTGTTGTTGGGGGTTTGACAAGTTATCTGGATGGTTTCTCAGCTGTTACACAGAAATAATAATAATTTTTAAATATGATTCAACTACATAGAGCACTTACTGGTAATATCTGTATTATTCTATTCAGGTTTCTTTAACCACAAAATTCACAGTAAATTACCACAACTTGAATGGAGAGGGCTTTACTTGTCTCCCACAGGGTTCTCTGTATCTTCACAAAGCAGGAAGTGAAGCCATCTACCTTGAGGTTCTTGTGTGAGGACGCTGTACTCTTTCTCACATCGCTGTCCAAAGGCCCTAAAGCTCTTATCCCAAGAGAGTCAGTGTAAGAACTGCAGAGGAATACAGTCCTTCAGACCATACTGATATCTAATATCACCAGCTCGAGCAAAGACTAACACATCTCCCCAGGAGTACATGGTGTTAAATATGTGAATCTCTTCACTGAAGCTGAATATCTGGATCTTAGTAGACTTTTAAGGAGCAGTACATTATTTGGGGCATTCACTGAGTTCATATTTTTATGTCTGTCATTTGGCCTTTTCATTGTCTCAATAATTTTCTAGTTGCTGATAATAGTGTCACTTCTATATTAATTTCTAGTCTGTGGATTTATCATTCTATCATCTTATCATTATTATCTTTAGCAAATGCAGTCTGAATTTGATGAACATACCTGCCTTTCACAATTAATCTAATTTTATCTCACAAAAGCAAAAATTGTTTTGAATATAAAATACAGAAATATGTCTGGGCTTATCTATTTTATGACTTAGAGTTGTATATTAAATTCAGACCAATAAAACTCCTGACATGTAGGAGCGAGGGAGCACAACTGCAAATAGAAAATAAAATGTATGATAGTGTTAAATGAGATGCCCTGCAAATTATAGGAAAAGACAAGGGGAACATTACCAGAGGCCTCTGCAGTGGCTCCTGGTCTCCTGCAAGCCATTACAACATCCATGGGATAGGAAAGTGGAAAATAAAGAGACAGAGACTTGAGAGAAACTGAGTCATGGGCTGACCTAAGCAGGCAACAGAGACTAAAAACTCCCAGGACATCCAGTGCATATTCATTAAAAGCATCGGAAGGGGGGAAGCTGGGTAGGCTTTGAGACACCCGCTGATAAGTATCAACCAGGCCGGATGATAAAATGAGGGAATTAGCATATCTTTTGCAGAAAATAAGTTAATTCAGAGGGGAAGAATTGCATTCGAGTTGAGTTGACACTGGCTGGAATGAACTCAGCCAAACTCTGCTACTTCCAGTTCTAGGGGGGGGGGGAACCTTGTGCCACTATACCCTGCTACTCCCGGGCAGAGCTCTCTGCTACAGTAAGTCTGTGTTCACTGCTGTACTGTACAACCTTGATTGTCCACGTGACTGTATTAGAGGACACCTGATAGGACTGTGAGGACGCTACCCGCTGAGGAGCTCCTGGCTGAATGTGCCATTGTTAGAGAAGGAAGTGGCATGGGCAGTGGACTGGGGAACTACCACTGGTCTCTGGCTCCTTCTTCTCAGTTCTTCCCCTGTAGTCTACTTCTCAGCTGCAATGACAGGAGCAGCTTTGCCCTACCAGTCCCTTCCTCCAGGTCTTGGAGCTACTGAATGAGACTGTAGACTGAAGCCATAAGCCAAAATAAATTTTCCTTTAATTTGTGGATATCAGGTATTTTGTGACAGCAACAGCCAAGCTCACCAGTACAGGCACATTTAGCCATTTGTACAATTTAACACTAACATTCTTAAAAGTTTTTGTCTGGATAGTCTTTCTGTTGATGAAAATAGGATGTTGAAATCTCCCACCAAGTTTGAATGGAATCTTTCCCCCCTTTACATCTAGTAATGTTTGTTTGATAAAAAAAAAAATGAGTGTTCTGAGAGCTGGTGCACATACATTTATAATGACTGTATCTTTTTAAGTGATTTCTTGACTACTGTATAATTACTTTGACTGCTTCTCCAATTTCCATCTTTATGCTATAAATATAGGTACTCCTGGTTCTGTTTTCCATTTGCCTCAGATAGATCTGTTCATCCTTCTCTCATTTTGTGTGTCTTTCCTGGTGAGATCAGCCTCCTATAGATAGCATAAAACACAGAATTGACAGTGTCCTGTATCATGGTGCAGTGACTAGAGTTCACAGTAATAACCTGTTATGTTTCACGAAGATCTACACTAGAGGAGCTTGAAAGTTCTAAAAGTCAAGAAACAGCAGGGCCAGAAATCTGGCTCAGTGGTACCAGTGACTGCCTCACAAGTACAAGGCCCTTAGTTCGATCCCCGGTAACCACATACAGTGCTGGGCGTGGTGACTCACGCCCACCAGCCATCAATACCACATACCACAGTGCCGGGCATGGTGGCTCACGCCTGTAATCCCAGCACTTGGGAGGCAGAGACAGGAAGATTGCTGAGTTTGAGGCTTGCCTGGGCTACATATTGAGCTCAGGGCCAGCATGAACTACAAAGCAAGACCCTGTCTCAAAAAAAAAAAGAAAGAAAGAAATAGCAAAAGAAGGAAATGCTATTTACCCTGATCTGATCAGTGAGTACTATAAGTATGCAATAAAATATCATGAAGTACCTGATTAATCTATGCAACTAACATATTAATTTAATTTTTTAAAATAAAATTTTAAATAAATTTTGAATTTATGTATGGAGGAAGGATAAACAAAAAGAATAATGGAGAAAAATATTAGGAAAAGAATGAGTTCTAAGAGACTTTCTAGCCTAGAATCAGAGAGATAGAGAGAACCCTAGACTTGAAAAACTGCTTAATAACAGATTTTATAGACTGAATTGTGCTTCTCTCTCCCTCCCACCAACTTCTTATGCTAAGGCCCTAACTCCCAGACCCTTAAAATTTGACCGTATCAGTAGATAGTGTTTTACTATCTACTGATAGATAGTAGATAGAAGTAGCTGAGGGTGGATGTGTTTGTGGAAGCAGGCCGTGTTCCAAAATGATAAGTGTCAAAAAGAGAGATTCGTGAATGCAGGAAGCAGACAGCATGAAGACTGAGGAGAAGGGGGGCCATCTGCAAGCCAAGGAGAGAAACCTCTGAAGAAACTATTTGTCAACAATTTGATTTCAGACATCCAGCCTCTCAGACTATTAGAAACTAACATCTATTGTGTAAGATGCCTAATCTGTCAGCTTTTGCTACAGAAAGCCTAGCAAGCTGAAACACTACACAAATACCAAAAAAGAAAAATAAAATTAGCATTTCCTAGCAACTAACTTTGTTCTCACTATTCCAGTCTCCTAATAGGCCATCAAAGGGTTGGTGCATTGAGTGCATTATCACTCACCCATTTATTTTATTTTCTGGACATCCGGATTGTGTAGCACAAATGACGAGGACTCTTGTCCACATCTTCCGCCCCATTTTTGGCATGTCCAGGGTCGACGGTGCCCCTCTCTCCAGGCTCCTTTCAGCTCACCCTGCTCACAGTCCTCCCCAGGGACTTTCACACTGCTCTTCTCCCCACCGGCTTCTTAGCTAGTTCAGCTTAACCCTGCTCTTATTTGACCTACTGCACTAATAACTCATGGTCTTCAGGCTTCTTCACCCGTCTCACACTCAAGAATGTGTCCTGGACACCTGAGAGTCAGGAGGTACCTGAGTCATTAGCCATCTTGATGTTAGACAGTGCAGGCTGTCTTTCTTGACATAGTTGTGAATACTCACTTGACAAAAAGCAAAGGTCCAATAGGTAATAAATTTGGAAGTTGATACATATGTAAATATATATTGCATACACATTTTTATATATACTAGACATGCATTTACAAAAACGGAAGCAATGTGTGTATATGTTAAGCAATTTGGGAAGGCACTGGGGAACAGAAGTCATAATTTAGGTGTTTCTGAAATTAAATTCAGGTAGCAGCCAAGATATAAGTGTCAAGGGCCTATAGACCTCATTTTTCTCGCCACTTCTCAAAGCAAAACAAAAAGACATATAGCTGACAGGAAATATCTAGTACCTCCATCAACATTGTCTGATAATAGTAGGCTTTATGTGTCATTGTGGAACTGCAACTGGATTAAATGGAAAATGTTAAAATATAGTTGACTAAATGTCTGACCAACCTGCCTGGGCACTAACTCCAAAATTGGCATGGTAAATAACTATCAGTATTTGAAAGTTTCATGGACTGACCTCCCCAGAGGAGAATATAAGTCCTAAGCTCACAAGAGAAGCCCTGTATGAACTCCCAAAATCTCAGTAGCACAAAGGGCTAATTGTTAGATCTGGGAAACAAAAGCAGTGAGGACAGTTCCTTTGAGGATGATTCTATCATCAATATCATTTTAAACCTGCTCTGACCCTCCCTTATTTCTCTGAATGAGCAGATTACACTAAAACCTCCACTTCAGGTGCTTTCCTGATTGGTTCTGACTGATCCAAACCCTTTGGGTTTAGTCACAGCCTGACTCAACATGCTCTGATGGTCCACAGTAAGAAAAGTACCACTGTAGAAATGAACTTTAAAAGTAACAAACTCATGTCGGGTATGGTGGCTCACACCTGTAATCTCAGCACTCGGGAGGCAGAGACAGGAGGATTGCTGAGTTCGAGGCTTGCCCGGACTACATAGTGAGCTCAGGGCCAGCCTGAACTACAAAGCGGGACCCTGTCTCAAAAAAAAAAAAAAAATCAACAAACTCATTTTCAAAAATAATCTGCTTATTTTTTGTGTGTTCCTTTAGTAATTAGAAAAAAATAAAATCTCAAAGATATTTATGAACATTCAAAAGTGATGAGTATCATATCTTTGAATATTTTATTTTATATGATATGGCCAAGTAATATAACATGTGAATGTGTCCTAACTTAGCCTAATATTTGGGTTTTTCTTGGTGTTCTTTTCATAAAATATGTATTTATTGCAAAGAAATTTTACTAAATATAGCTTAATTGTTCAAAACTATAAAGATGATAATTAGATATATTGTTCTTGATTAATACAATCAGTAATCTCAGTACTTAATAGTCTACTGTCAATTATTTTAGTATTGTGTATTGTTTTAGGGCTGCTGAAATATAATTTAATTAGAACCACTGTGATTAATTCAGAGTATAAACCACATCACTGATATTTCATCTCAATCACAGCTGCAAAAAGAAACACATATATTTAGCATGAAGTCTCGATGTTTTAGTTAGGAACAGCTAAGATACATAAGATGATGTAGGAAAACTTTCATTCTTCCTCTGAACACAAATGCAGAAGCAATGCATCTGTTCACATAATTCTGAGTGCACTGTGAAAGAAAAGATCATCCAGACAAGTGCTTGCTTTGAGATTAGCCCAAAAATAAAGCAACTGCACGGTATTTATGCTAAATTAAAAGCTTTAGCTTCTCTTTGTTCAGCTGCCTATAATTGCTAGAAAATCTGATTATGGCCAATGAGAGCAAACAGGTCATGTGCCAGTAGAATGCCCCATGGGAAGAGGAAAGACAGAAATCAGAGTGGAGACCAGAGCCTATGTTGGCCACAAGGGAAGACATTGAACTACCTGGCACCGTGGGCTCTCTGTCTATGAAGTGCCTTCACCTGGGAACAAAGCACATCAGAGCAGGGTAGTTGTAGCCTCATTAGACCACAGTCATTGGTGCAAGCTATAATTGGAGCTTATTTTTCTAAGTACACTAGGCCAAAACCTAAGGTTTTTTTTTCTTGCTCCATTTCTTGATTGGTACATTATATAATCATATCATGATCACACTCAATATTAGGAATTTATACTAGTATATGACATGAGTTAATTCTCATTTTTCCCATTCCCCTACACACCCCACAACTACCACCTCCTAAATACATAAGCTTTGTTTCCTTTTTTATTTCCACCACATTTTTTCTTTACCCCTCCTTACATACCCTTCCACCACTCAAAACCTAAGTTTTATGCAGAAATCAAGGACAGATAAAACATAAACTTGCTAATTGAGATGTTAATTGTTCACTGGGAGACAACACAGAAATGTCAAGCAATAATGCAAAAGGAGAAAGTAGCATATAATTGAATTAAAATATATGTGATGTACTTTAATGATATTGAGTGCAAATGAAGGGATTATTAAAACAGCAAAAGTTCGAAACATTTAAAGTAGTGTTTGTTTAAGAGTTTGAATAGCATTTATGTGGATAAAAGAGAAAATTTGGCAAGTAGGAAAATAGAATCCACAGAAGACTTAAAGGATTCATAACCAAGTCCAAATCGTAAAGAAGAGACTGACCTAGGTGTAGCCTAGGGTTCCACCTGCTGAGACCGACCTCACAAATAAAACTACTGAAATAACAAGGCCATGAACTGGGAAGATAGAAGCTTGAATTCCCATCCTGTATGGACAGGTGTGGCATTAACTGTTGAGGCAATGGTCTGACAATCCAAGTTTTAAGATGATGTGGGAAAACTTTCATTCTTCTTCTGAACACAAATGCAGAAGCAATGCATCTGTTCACATAATTCTGAGTGCACTGTGAAAGAAAAGATCATCCAGACAAGTGCTTGCTTTGAGATTAACCCAAAAATAAAGCAACTGCATGGTATTTATGCTAAATTAAAAGCTTTAGCTTCTCTTTGTTCAGAAAGTTTTGTTTCTTTCAAAGTTATCATGAAGAATCAGAAAATGACATCAATTCTCTGTTGCCTGTGGATTTTACCTTAATAAATATTATGGAACTTCAATTAGACTTAAAAAATATATCTACCAGATCTGTGCAACTCTTGAAAATCAATTTCAAGTTGTAATTTAATAAATATCTTCTCATGAATATAAATTATCCCCAGGTACCAGATAAAAATAATATATAACAGCATCAAATATCTAAATAAGACCTTATATCCCTTTTTCTTTTTATATGAAAGGTCAGTTTATGGGCCTGAATCCTCCCTGAGAAATATAGATTTGTTATCATTTATACTAGTTTCTTTATGTTGTTATGACTCATTGCCTCACACACACATTTTTTTCTGGTACTATGGAAAGTTTTATTATTTTCAATTAAAACCAGTTTTGACTCCCACAAAATCAAAGAGAGAGTGGTTTTGTAATGCTCAGGCAAGAAGAGATGAGAAGGTTGAATTCTGCCAGAGAGGAATGTTACCATTTGCTGCTGTTGTGATTACTCACTCAGAGGCTGGCTATGGCATCGTCTCTTTCAGACTCCGCTAGCTCGCAGCACTTGCTGCGTAATGAGACTGTAACAGCATGAGTCGTATCACAGCGGGCTACACAGATCTGTACAGGCTTCGGCAGCCACTCAACCTTCCCCGAGCACCCACGCTGAGTACCCAGATATGATAATAGAATCGTTACACCTGGCGCTTTTCCTCTAGGTTCTAGCTAATGACTACTGCTCTGAGTTCACAAGACAGACATGAGTAGTCATGGAAAGTTCAGGAGAAGAGTCGGGAAAGGTAATCTGAACATCAGTGGTCCCCAAGAGAGCTCTCTCTCTATTTCTAATTATACAAAAGAATGCCTGTCCTATTCATTTGACCTTTTAAGCACACTGTGTGCTGATTTAAGAGAAAACAGTATAAAACCTTGATAGAAAATTTTACCCACGTGGTGTGTTAGGTAAACTGTGTCACTGAAAATGCTAAACAACAGGGTCCAGTCGCTTCCTGAGATATTCAGAGGCATGAGGAGCAGCGCAGCCTGCCCTCTTAATGAGCTAAGGGAAAGATACGACCCACAGAAAGCCTGTTTCTGAATAAAATAACAGCCTTCCTAGCTGAAACATTAGAATTGCATTTTTAGCAAAGAACACTTGATTCTCTGCTCTGCTCTGGTGGAGGTGTACTTCCTGTGCGTCTTCTTTCAACAGCACTGCCCATTCTCTGGGCTGTGTGCGTGAGAAAAGACAGCACGCTGTCCTTATATTTGTTTACGGTGGGTATTTACTCCAGAAATGCTAAGAGCTTTGAAGACAAGAATAACCAATGCAGAATTTGAAGTGTGAATGAAAAATCATCGCACTTATCCAAAGGTTTGTTGTAAGTCAATACACCTGAGGTCTGAATGTTTACCTGGGTACACACTATAGACAACAATAGGGGGATGAATTTTCATTAACCAACTAATCTACCTTGTTTGGGTATCAGGCCAGTCTTAACTAAAAGGTCAATAGTAACTAAAAAGCATTCTATCACAATAATGCCATCTGTTATATGTTAAACACAAATGTTTTGGGCAATATTCCGTAAGCTGCTGCCACGTGTACAATCATGATATCTGTAGACACAAGGCCTTGCCTCAGATGGGAGAGTTCAGAGGTGTCATGACAAACTCCCAGGGCATGAAGCCATTACCCTGTAGGGATAATGTTCCCCCTTTACTCACACAGGGAACCTTCAGTGCTGTCTCTGAGCCCCACGCTCTCTTCTCCTCAGGTGCACAAAGTCTTTAAGACTCCATTTAATCATGTCTCCTAATGTTTTCACCTCTGATCAATATCTCAATTCTGTACTTTCTATAATCATCCATTCGTGAATAATCATTATCATGCAAAGATCAATGGAATTTTTTCACTGAAATCAAAAGATTTCCAACTTTATATTTTATGGTAGACTTACCACACTACTTAGTACAAATTCACATGAAGTTAATACATATGTCACATTTATTCATTGTTATTCATTAGGGAAATAATTTCATAAAGGTAAAGACCTCAGTTGAGTGTGGAATAAGCACAAGATTACTAAAAGAAAAAAGGTAAAATCAAAGTAGTTTTATGTATCATAGACATGCAATAATACAAAAAATTTAAAGAAGAGGATATTTTCATCCCTATTGGAATAAAAATTTTGTGTTATATAAACATTTCTATATATTTTACATACATATACTCAAGTGTGTATGCAAATATATGTGTATATTCATGTCCACATGTGTTTATGTATGTATTTCTCTTTAAATTTTAGTATCTAAGGTAAATTTTATTCTAAACATGCAATTTAAACTGGATGTGGTGGCTCACACCTGTAATCCCAGCATTTGGGAGGCAAAGACAGGAGGATTGCTGAGTTCAAGGCTTGCCTGGGCTACATAGTGAGCTCAGGGCCAGCCTGGACTACAAAGCCAGACCCTGTCTCAAAAAAAAAAAAAAAAAAACCATGCAACTTAATCTTGATAAAAATTCAACTGATATTTTTAGAACAGAAAACATTTATTCTAAGTTAAAAACATATGAAGATGCAAAGGAGTCTTTGCAGAGAAGTCATAAGAAAACATTGGCATGCTGAATATTAAACTATGCTACACCCTTATAGTAATTCAAGAAATATAATTGGATTCAAGTATCATACTGCAAGACTGAAAAGTATAAGTTGGAGAAATATATGCTGATATACACAACATCTGAGCTGAATTTGGTGGCGCACACCTGTAATTCTAACACTCAGGAAGCTGAGACATGGCAGTTATATCAAATTCAAGGCCAGCCTGGGCTAAATAGCAAGTTCAAGGCCAAGGTGAACTACATAGTGATACGCTATCTCAAAAACAATAGGAAGAAAATCTGATCAACCTTTAAATCTATCTAGAAAAGTAAAAACTGGAGACCACTACCATTAGGTTCTAGTCTCCTGCCCAGAAAATGATGCAAGTCTAAGGAAAAAAAACCTGAAAGACAGAACTAAGAGAAGGAGAGCTGAGGCCAGGACCAGTGTTGGTGCAACTGAAAAAGGCACTGTTCATTCCCAGGCTCTGATTTTTATTGGCAACCCATTGGGGTAAAGATGAGACAGGGGCATGCACAGGAATATATGTGGTTCCCATGGGAATTCATGTAAATACAGCACATAAAGGACAAGAGAAAACATTCTTGAATTAGGAACTGAATAGGCCAAAAAGCATATTTGTATTAGAACATTGTCCTTCTAGTTAGAAGGTATTAGTTGTGGGTATGAAATTTGGGTGCAAGTTACTCTGACCTCAGCATGTATGCTTCAGCCAGACCCACATATCCAAACAATCCACTTGTGGGGTCTGCTCTTTACAACCTGCACTGCCCACAGCCCACTTGGGGCATTACCCATATTGTGGTCTTCCATAGTAAAACATTTGAAAAATAAGGAATGATTTATTTCTTAGGTAGGAAATACTGTCATGGAAATTGTGCTTTAAAAAACTACCTACCTAGGCCGGAGGGTTAGTTCAGTGGTTCCAGCACCTGCCTCGCACGCACAAGGTCTGAGTTCGATCCCCAGTAACCACATTCAATGCTGGGCGTGGAGACTCACGCCCACCAACAATCAATACCACATACCACAGTGCTGGGCGTGGTGGCTCACGCCTGTAATCCCAGCACTCGGGAGGCAGAAGCAGTAGGATTGCTGAGTTCGAGGCTTGCCTGGGCTACATAGTGAGCTCAGAGCCAGCCTGAACTACAAAGCGAGACCCTATCTCAAAAAAAAAAAAAAAAAAAACTACCTACCTCATCATGTAACTCCTGAGCAGATCTGGCAGCACTGACCTGAGCAGGATTTCTGAAATGTAATTCAAAGATTAGGTGGTAAATCTGTAAACTTGTGCATAATTTTGTTCAATAATTTATTTCTAAGAATATTTTATAAAGAAATAAGCAAAGGTGAAATGACCTTCCAAGAATGAATTATAACATAATTGTCTATAATTTTAAAAGCACGGACAAATGCTTAATAATAGAGTTTGCAGAAGTAAGTTGAAATATAATCACAGAAGAGAAACTTACATGGATAAAATATATCGATATATGGTACAAATTCCTCAATGTTTTGTGTGATTGTGAGCTGTGTATATAATGTACCAATAAAGTTTATTGAATAATGAAAAAAATATATCAATATAAGAAAAATACTGGTGTCAATGTCCCATTATTGACATATTTTACTGATATTATTCTGAAAGACAAATGATAAAAGATCCATAGTGGATGTTCATTCATTGGATATTGGGTACATTTATTTTTTAAAATGTTTTGGTAATGAATATATATGGTTTCTGTTGTCAGGTAAAATATTTAAAAGTTCATATGTATATTATATATTTAAGTTACCCTTGCATTTATTATAACCAAAGATCAAAAAACTGTTTGATATTTCAATGCATTTCATTTGCTTCATAAAATATGGAAAATTACTTCATTACCAAAGCACTGCACCAATACTTATTGGTACTTTAATAACACAAAACAGTTTAAACTATTTTTCAAACATTAAAATTCAGAAAATTATTGGAGCAGAAGTAGTTGTGTTTTTAAAAATTTTCCTCACTTAATAAATGGCTTCCTGGAAGCTATATCCTGCCTAGGATATTTTTAACAGTTTAATTGTGAGAAGTAATTAACCAAGAAAGGTGTAGTTTGCTTCTAAATAAAGAAGCCAAGAATATCAAGTGGGTTCTAAAAAACTACTCCTCTCATTTTAATATAGAAAATAATGTTAATCATTTCAAACATTTTTCAAAACTTTTCTTTAATAAAACTTCAATATTATCTGCATGGCTATACAGAATCTTAGCTCTATTAAGTTTACATCCATATAGAACTAGAAGATACATGCAAAAAATTACTGTAGACACACATTTTAAGGGGAAAAGAATACATGCACCAAAAATATGCTCAGCTATTTCATTATATGTAATCCAAACTTGTTATAAAAGTGTCTAATGCATTGTGTATTGGCCTGTGTGTGTGTAGAAAAGTGTACCATCCCACATAGAACACTGAACTCACGGACAGACACTCTGGGTGATGATTTCACTACATCTAAGTTTATGTACAGAAGGAAATTTTCAATCTTTAGACCATAGTAATATAAAAACTTCACAGAGACAAAAATGAAGTAAGCACAGTGAAAGTTAAAGGGAAGAAATAAAAAAGATAAAAGTAATAAAGAAATCTCAAAGGAAATTCTTGAGCCAATTGACTGTACAAGTTAATTTTACCATATAGAAAAGCTAAACATAACAGCAGATAACACAGACCCTCACAAAGTACATAAGAACCACACAACCTTGTCACCAAAATTGTACAAGGGTGGAAATTCCAAAACCAACTGCTAATAACATATATGTAAATTTTCTTAAAATACAGAAAAGTATACCTAAGGCTATATAATTTTAATTGTATAAGGGCCGGAGGGTTAGCTCAGTGGTTCTGGCGCCTGCCTCGCAAGCACAAGGTCCTCAGTTCGATCCCCGGTAACCACATACAATGCTGGGCGTGGAGACTCATGCCCACCAGCAATCAATACCGCATACCACAGTGCCGGGCGTGGTGGCTCATGCCTGTAATCCCAGCACTC